>JAKTYL010000069.1:0-125685 GCA_030578715.1 Magnusiomyces tetraspermus
TATATATATTTAATGTAAGTGTAGCTGATATACAAGGACAATGTGTGTTTAATTAAGGAACATGCCAATCAGTTGCGAATCTTCCTAAATCAGCAATCTGTGCGTGTTGATGGGCATTTTTAGGCAGTTTCATGGGTTTTGGAGAGACTAATTTGTATGGAGATTGGGGCAATTGGTTTTTTGAAACGGCTGGAAAACTCCCTGAAAATCCATTTTTTTTATTTTGGGAAATCGTACGATTACTCTTAGAAGCCGTAACGGTGTAGCATAACTAAAGAGAAATCACCGTTGAAGTGCAGAAGGTAGTCTTGAATGCAGATTTAGACATATATTCAATTTTCTGATATAAGTCTGGGGTTCCGGTTCCGGGCTCTCTCGTATAATATGTACTTTACCGTAATTTTATATGTACACCCTAGAAAACGGAAACTACACTGTTATAAACGCACGGCTGAGCCGGTCTCGTGCGTGTAGCGCCGGGTCTAATAAACACGACTAGCCGTTATCAAAAAAGAAATATAACCCGAGAAACCCGTACTGTATAAACCAATTACTTCCCGGGTGCTCATGAAACTCAATTATTGCAATACCCGGATCCGATCTAGCCCACAGGCAATCCGGTCCCAAGTTACCACAATTGCCTTTTCTGGTCCACTTGTCAATTTCCGGTTCCTATTACCCTAACCCTGACAAACTAGACACACACAGACCCCTTTTTCCCTCTCCACTGATTTTTTTTCTCACTCTATTCCCTTTCTTTCTTTCTTTCGAAACGTCAGAATACACAGCTTTTTTTTTTTTTTTTTTTTTTTTTTTTTCTTACTACTAATCTTTTTATTTTGGACATTTTTGGATATTTGGATTGATTGGTCTTTGGCTGCTGTTGCTGTGTTTTAAAATCCATTAAACACACACGTTTTAATACTTTTAATTTTTTTCTCAAAAATGCTTCATAGCCATAATCCCCAACCTGCTACAGCAGTGTCTCCAGTGTCCTCTCGCTCTGACTCGCCATTATCAAGACTAGAAGCTGAACAAATCGTCGTACAAGCAAAAGACCAAAGCGCTCAATCTTCTTCGGCTAGCGATTATGGCCAACACCAAGACCTCAATATCCGTTGTGAAGGCTGGCTCAACAAGTGTAATGCTCCATCAGCACTCCCTTCTTTTTCAGGTTCAAACTATGCCTCTTCTTCGTCTCAGTCTTCAGTAACCAGTAATAACTGGCGTTTAGTCAGAGCAGTTCTCAAAGACGGAGCGATCACTCTTTCAAAACCTCCACACGACTTGGCCATCAAGTCGTTTGATACGTCTGTCCCTTCAATTCCATCAGGTAGCACATACAACTATCCAACTCAACACCCACCGTATAGTACTAATGGCCATATTTCAAGCAGTAACCATAAACGTATTACTTCAACCTCTGCTTCCACAGCTAAGCACCATACTTTGGGGCTTCATAATACCCACTCAAACAATAGTTCTATCGCGACTGCAAATACGTCTTCTAGCGCCAACACCGCTCCCGTTCATTTACACTACCGTAGAGTCGGACTACACCCAGACCTCGAATTTGAACGCACACGAATTGTAGGTGGCACTGACGAAGCTATCTGCCACACAATCATGTTTGGTTCTAGTGCTTCGTTTGCAAAAACAGCTGTTCTTTTATTACCATTGTTGACCGACATTGTCGCTTCTTTGGATATCCTTACTGCTTATACCAACTCAGCAGCTCATATCCTATCCGACAAGTATAAAGATGAATATCCATCATATGTTGCTCAGACTCAACGACCTCCTCTTCCAACGTCTCCTCCACCTCCACCTCCAACGTCTTCGTCACCACATTCTGGCCCTTCCCTTAATAACAGCCCTGCCACTAACAGCCATCCTGCTAATCCTTCTGTGGCCAACAATTCAGACGCTACATCTAATAATAATAATAATAATAATAATGCTACTACACCTTCTGTTCCAAACGGCAAGAACACCTCAGACTCTTCAAATATACTGTCTAGCATCAACATTAACACTACCACACTTCCTTCTTCTTCGCCTTCTTCTACAACACGATCTACTTCTCAACAAGACACTTATCCACATGATCTCTATGATGGACGTATTAATGCCTTTGTTGTAAGACTTAAACTTGTCGTGGAAACAATGCAAGACAATTTCCCAGGAATGCTTCTTGATACAACCATTTTTGCTGCTCTTCTCAAACTTGTCGATTCCCTTTCTTTACACGATTATGATATATCATCTGAGCTCAAAAAATCAGTATTCATGAAACAAAAGTCAATGACTGAAATTCTTTCTTATTCCCATTTAGAGCCCGTCGCATGGAAAAGTCAACACCCAACGATTTCTGACGCTTCTTCTGATAAACTTCAAGCTATTCTTATTTCAATAGACTCTCAAAACAAAAACCACTTTACTCTGCCTGGCTCTGTTCCTTTACCACCTCTCAATCCACAGGTTGAAATCCCTCCTTCTCTTCCCAACAACGGCGGCAAGTATGGTAGCCCAAACTTTCTTTTACAAATACCTCCTGATGTTATCCTTGACCTCAGCATTGATGTTTTTGCAAAGCAAATTTACCACTTTCATCTCACTTTTTCAAAAGGCTGGTCCCCCACTTCTGATATTTCACTTCTTTTCAACACAAACTACTCCTACAACAAGCACAGTCCGCTAGTTTTTGGTTCTACAAACATTCATTTCCTTGGATCATTACTCATAGACCACCTTTTTAATGTCGGCCAAAGAACGGAACTCCATAAAATTGAAAACTCTTACCGTGGTCGCATTTTGACCTATTGGATTAATTTGGGTAACTCTTTGAAAAGTTGTGGTGACATGGTTGGCTGGCTTTCAATAGCTACTGTAATTTGTTCTGTCCCTGTGCTGCGTTTACGCAGTGTCTGGTGCTACGTTATGCCCGAAATCCGTGACCGGGTCACTAAAGAATGGGCTCCTGTGGTTTTTGACTTGGAACGCCGTCTTATGATTTCTGACATGAGTCGAAAATCCACTTTCCACGTCTTGGCACCCCAAGGAATTGGCAACACTTATCCCAAAGAACGAGTTGTTCCTTTTTTTGGAGATCTTTGTGTCAAGTATCAAGAAGGATCTACTTACAAGCAGTGTGAAAGCAGGCTCAATCGTATACGTACTGCTTTTGAACGCTGGGAGTCATATCTTGAGCATCTTCCTCAAAACGACACTTTTGAGCCTATGCCTGATGCTATTCCGGTGATCCAAAAGCTTCTTTACACTCTTCTTACTCACCACTATGAGGCTCCAGTCGTTCCCCCTGAAAGCGTCTTGAAA
Source organism: Magnusiomyces tetraspermus (assembly GCA_030578715.1). Taxonomy (NCBI): domain Eukaryota; kingdom Fungi; phylum Ascomycota; class Dipodascomycetes; order Dipodascales; family Dipodascaceae; genus Magnusiomyces; species Magnusiomyces tetraspermus. The sequence continues at coordinate 3,337 of JAKTYL010000069.1, forward strand.
ATGTCTCTTTCTGTTGAGCCCAATTATCTGGGACAATACCTCAAATACCATTACTCTCAAAAATCTTCCTTAGCTACTGGTTCCTTTTCACCTTTGCTCTTCACATGCACCTTGCCCGCTTTTAGGCTAATTCCCAAGACTCTTTTACTCAATGTTGTTGCCTCGCAACAGCCAGTCAACACTAAAAGGACGCTACGTTCTTCTTCTTCTCGAAGCGGTGATACTTTCAAGGCTCAAAGTGGCAGAACCCAGAACAGCAACATGATTACGAACGCTTCTCAACCTCAGAGCACCACGCCACTGATTTATTTGTCCACCGGATATTCCGAGATCGACACACCTTTACGCTCATTCATGCAGACTGTCAAAGTCGGCTCTCCACTATTGCAAGATGTTTTTGATGTTTTGAACGTTGGAACCCGCGTTTTTCATTTGGGTACTGACATTATTCTCAAAAACTTTGACGAAGAAACCAAACGTAATATTGCGTCGCACGAGCCGTTTTTGGTTGACTCTTCTAAGGGAGTTAATTCATCCTTTGTTGCGCGACACGCATCGAATCAAATTGCATCTCATGATCCGACTGCGTTGGGATTGCCCTATGGATCTCCAGAGGCTTCGCCTAGACATGCAGGTACTAATGTAAATGCGGTGGTTAAGGCTGCAAATCTTGAGCGCTTGGTTGATATTTTAATTTTAGGTGTGAGTGATTTTAGCATTTTTCTCTACGAAGAAGATATGGCACGACATCCGGAAATTCGCCCCAAGCGTAACGGTAATAATACTAACAACGATAACAATAATAATACCAAAGGCGCTAATAATACTGGTGCGCTTGAGAGCAGTAATAGTAGTGTTATTACTGGAAGTAGCTCGGTTACCGCAGTCGCCGCTGGCTCGGCTGTTCATGCACAGTCAAGCTACCCAATTTTCCGGGTTGATATGGATGTTCATACTATGACATTCTTTGCCACATACCGCAGCTTCTGTTCTGCTACTTTGCTTTTAGAAAGCTTTCGCAAGAGATTTGTTGGTGCCCAGTCGGCAGCTTTGTCAATTGCTAAACATTTGAAGAATGCTGGTGGTTCGCATGAAGAGCATTCAGCAGCAAAATCTGCCACGGCAGCTTCAGCTTTTCAAGCTCTGTCTGCAAATAATGTTGCAGCAGTTGGTACAAACAGCGACAGTACTCATTTTCCCAACTGGGATCCTACTTGTGATGCCAACCCTGAGTCTATTGATTGGCGTATTGTCGCTCAAATTCAAATTGGTGTTTTGGAAGCTTGCCATCTTTGGGTCTCTCAGTACTTTTCAGACTTTTCTAATGATTTAGCTGCCCGCGACCAGTTCTTGGACCTGCTTCGCAATTTTGAAGTAGAGCTTCAGACTTGGAAAGATGCTGGCGTCTTGCTTCGTGATGATTACAAATATTATTACGATACCATTGAAGCGCTTCACAGAAAGGTTCGCAAGCTCTTTATTAAAAAGTCATACCGACCTATTGATATCAAAAAGCTTTTGCCAACCTTCCCTGTTGGCCAGCATTTGGAATGGCTTCCTATGAATGGCGATATTCCTACTTTGGAGAGGTTTATTGATGATGTTGACACTGTGGCAGCTGAGTACTTTAACAATGTGTCGATGCGTGATTGGATGGAAGTCTTTGAAATTTTGGAGGCTCAGGGTTCAGAGATATCTGGGTTTTTCAACTACAAGTCGCCTTCTGCTAATGATGATGATCCCGTCGCTTTGGACATTTACACTTATTTGGAGACTTTTAAGAACAGCCACGATGAGCAACGCATTCTTTCCACGTTTCCTCGCCCTGTTCGTGAGCTGTTTAGACTTCGCAATAACCTTATCAGCTTTTTTGTCATTCAAGTATGCGACTCGCGCTTCAAGCGTGATGAGCGTGTTGGTTTCATGATGTCTATCCTTAAATTATTGGGCATTTTGCGTAAGCGGATGAGCAATATGGACGTATTTTTTTCTGAAACCAATCCTGCATTTTTAAATGAAGATGTCAAGCCCCCAACTCCTGAAGGCGGTGATAGTCGCACCGCTACATATGGTTTTCCAATGTCTCCACATATTCCTTCTTTTATTGAGTCTGCAATCAGTGCCGCTCTTTCTCGCCCTGAATGCCGCTATTTTGCCAACTCTTGGATCCACTCAGCTAAAGAGCTTACCAAAACATATACCAGTGCCTTTGCAGGTGATGCATTTTCTATCGAAACCATTGTTCCTGAGATTCCTGAGGATGTTTTGAATCGTGGTCGTAATGGATCTCCTAACTTGGTGACACCATGTGTTGGTTGGTTGTTTGAGCGACTTTTTGAAATTGTTTTATACCTGCCCAACATGTCGCCTGAAAACAGCAAGCTCATCAACTTTGACAAGCATCGTTATACCTACAACATTATTTCTTCTATTCTTGACGTCAGATTGTGTTTGCAGTCCATGGATACTAGGTTCCAAATTTCACTTGGCGAGAGCCCTGCTGCTACCAGCTTTATGTCTCGCATTGCATACATTGTCAATCCTAAAAAGGAATTATTTCGTCTGGAGCGCCGCCTTGCTCAGCAAACTGCTACTAAGGAACTCAAAGAGCATTATCCTCGCTCTGCAGCCAAGGCCCGCGTATTTCCTTTCTACGCTGTTGCTGAAGTTGAAAAAATCAAGCGAGATTCGCGCCAGCGTGAGTTGCTTGAGCGTCAAGCCAAGGAACTCAAAAAGGCCAGCAGTAAGAACAAAGTCAGCGCAGAAGGCGGAGCTTTTTCGGACCGCAAAACAAGCAAGTCACGATTTGGTGGCTTTTTCAAAGCAGTTCGTCCTATTTCCATGGCATTTTCAGGAAGTTTCACGCCTCCTTCTGAAAAGGTTGTTCATCCAGACAATTTGCCGTCTCTTTCTCAAATGACTGATTCCAAGTTTAAACACATTCGCAGCATCAAGCTCATCGATTCTGAAATTGCACACATGCGACTTGGCAAGGATACCACTTTGTTTAAGATTTTGACAAAGGGCGAAGAGTTTTGGTTCCAAGCACCTTCAGACTACAAGACCGAGGAATGGGTTCGCTCGTTGGAAATGTCACGCAAGTATGCTAATTTGATGGCTCTTATGTCGCCCACTTCTGCCAAAGTGTTTGGTGTTCCCATTGGCATTGTCTGTGAACGTGAGCATGCTCCTATGCCTAAGGTTGTGGAAATGCTGTTGTCAGAGGTTGAAGAGCGTGGTTTGCAGGAAGTTGGTATTTATCGTATTCCTGGTTCGCTAGCTAGCGTTAATGCTCTCAAGGCTGCTTTTGATTCCGGTGAAGAAGTGAACATGAAGGATGACCGTTGGTACGATGTCAATACTGTTACTGGCTGCTTCAAACTCTATTTACGAGAGCTTCCTGAGCCTCTTCTTACCACTGACTTGTTGGGAGATTTTGTTGCCTGCGGCCCGATTGCCAACACCAACGAGGGAATTGTTCAACTTCGTCGTTGCGTGCAGCAGTTGCCTAAGCCCAACTACAATTTGCTCAAGCGACTTGTTGAGCATTTGAACAAGGTCATGATTAATGGTGAATTCAACAAGATGCATGCAGTCAATTTGGCCATTGTGTTTTCAATGAGTTTGTTACCATCTTCTAGTTCCACAGCGTTGATGAACACTGAATTGGGTTCAATGCAGACTATTTTGAAGACCATGATTACCACATATGAACGCATTTTTGTAAATGAGGATGGCGATGTTAACGACGACGATACAGTTCAGTCACATATGCCCGAATCTTTGTCAGAACATGATCAGCACTTGGCTCATGGCCAGCACCAGCCTACAAGTATTTTGTGTAAAGGATCACTTTCTACTACAAACGAAACTATTCCTGAACAGCAAAGTATCCATCAATACCGTAAAAGCTCAGTTGCTTCATCATTTTCTCTTTCCAACTCACAACAAAAGGTTATGGATGATCAGACTTCATTGGCTTCCAGCGCTCTTCCATCTAGTACATTTTCTCCAGATTCTGCTGGACGCGCTACCCCACCAGCCCACCGTCCTTCTGTATCTTCTACATTATCACACAGAACTACAGACGATGCGGTTGCTGGCTCTTCATTGAACAGTCCATTGTTTCATGTTGACGGCGACTTTGACGAAAGCCGTGATACATTTGGAGAGGCTGAAAGTGGATTGGAAGGTCGCAGACGGGGAAGCGAAAGCGGCATTCAAAACAACAATAACAACGATGGCGCTGACAATACTACTATGGAATCGCTATCAACAGCTATGGCCAACAACAGTTTGCTTGTAGCTCCTACATCACGCTCAAACACAAGATTGACAGCTGAAGGTCGCAACAAACGGTTTTCGTCATTGATCCTCCCTAGCGAGTTTACGCCGCCAATTGTTCCAGATGATTCGTCAGCAGAAGATGAAGGAAGACGCCGTGCATTGGATTTGGAAGAAGGAATTCCAGGTGTTTATGGTGGCACGAGAAACACTAAGCAGAACCAAAAATTTCCAGACTTTGATTCGTTCAACAGCGGCTTTGGAGATAGCCCAACTAGTGGCCCCAATCCTACAGCAGCTACAGCAACAAGTGGTGAACATTCAGAAGTGGAGGGTAGACCAACTAGTCCTGCTGGTTCTTCGCCAACAACAACAATTCCTGGTTCTTCATCATCCTCTCGATTTTTGCATTCTGCGGGCACCAATGGCAGCGCCAACACTTCATTATCTTCAACACCGACAGATGCAGTAAATAACAGCAACGGTTTGAATGGAGTTAGTAATCGAAACAATGACGACAGCAGCTCAAGCTCTACCAATTACTCGGGAGGAACCAATTTACATGCCAGAAATACCAGCGAGATGAGTATCATTCGAGAAATCAATAGCGAAGAAGAAGATTTGGAAGAAGAAAGCACGAACAAGCAGAATCAAGTGACTGCTTATTAAAAAAAAGATATAAATCAACAAGGAGGAGAAAGGGAAAAGGAAGGTAGAAGAAAAAAGACTTAAAAATGTTTATTGAAAAAAAAGAAAAATAAAATTATATTTTTTTTTTGTTTATTAATTTTTTTGCCAAAGTTATTTTTGTTTTTTATTTATTCTTAATATTTATTGTTTTATTATTTGTTTCTTTATAACTAGTTTTGAAAAAAAAAAAAAAAAAAATCTTGCTTGTTTTTATTATTATTGTAAAGTTCAAAAGAGTTTTCGTCAGAAAAAAAAGAAAAAAGAGTACAATGGTCATGGCCATTATCAGTGTAAATTTATGTTTTAGGAAATACTTGTAGACTTCTTCAAATCACAATTGGACCAGAGCCTGAAAAGGTAAAATCTCATTTTAAATGCAACAAACCTCAAACAACTCAAGGCAACAGGCCTCACATGACCATGATTAGTAATTTCGGATTAGTTAGGGGAGTTCCGAAAAGCCGTGAAAAGTTCCCAAAAGAGTAAACCAGCCTTTTTTTTTTTTTTTAACTTTTTTTATTTGTTCAATTTTTTTTTTTTTTTTTTTTTTTTTGCATGTTGAAAACCAACTCAGTCATTCATAACAATTTGACTCCTTTTACCATCAACCCCAGGATATCTTCCAAACCACTTTGATACACTCCAATAATTGGATTATAAATTATCTTTATTTTCACATTTCATTTTTTATTTAAGTTATCTACACATATATATTTATATTTTTTTAATGAAAAATGTCATTTAAATTCAACTGGGACCCATTAACCAATGACGACCATTTCTACGACCGAGTCACGACGTTGCTCACAGATGCTTTAAATAAGGGTAAAAAGCCATCAATTCTGGCCGACAAGATTACAGTACGCGAGTTGTATTTGGGCGAAGAGTCGCCGCAGCTTGAGATTCTAGAAGTAGGCGACTTGGCGGATGACCGGTTCCAAGGCATTTTCAAGTTGACGTATCATGGCAATGCGTCGATTACGCTGGCGACCAAGATTCGAGCCAATCCCTTACAAGTGTACGCCATGTCTGCACCAGAGTTCTCATTGCCCAAATTCCAAGGCTCTTCACAAGCATCGCTGGCGATTCCACTGAACCTGACGTTGTCGGACATTACACTTTCAGGAATTATCATTCTGGTGTTTTCTAAAGCTAAAGGATTGACGCTGGTGTTTCGAAATGACCCATTACAATCTATTAGAGTCACTTCGACATTTGACACACTTCCAGGCATTGCGCGGTTTTTGCAAACACAAATAGAAACGCAGATTAGATCTTTGTTTCGAGAAGATTTGCCAGCCATTTTGCATACCTTGTCGCACAGATGGACTCCTTCAGGAAGTCTTATGCTGGAAAAGCAAAGGTTACAACAACAGATGGAAGAACAGCAGCAACAGCAGCGACACCAACAAAAACAACAACAAGAAGCATCTTATAACGAGGACTCACCAGGAAGTGAGCAACCTCCATTGTCTGATATCCCATCCCCTGAATATATGTCTCAAAATGCATTTAAAGAGTTGAACCGAAACACGGACTCTGTTTCGTTTGCTGACATTAACCCAGACATGCCAGTATTTTCTCCAGAAAGTATGAAGAAGCAGCATTCTTTACACGCCAGCCAACTCACACTTTCACTTGCCACACATGCAATTCCAGAAACTGCGTACCGTACCAACCTTTTCCTTTTCGACAGAAACAGCTCCATCATTCAAAGCTTGCAGGGCCCAGTAGACTTGGACGAGATTGCGAGAATCCAATCGCGCAGCTACTTTAAGAACTCACACAAGAAGCCGAAAAGAAGGGTCATCAACGTGGGCCGAAAGTCGGCTCCCGAGGCGGCGGAAACTAAACCTGCAACAAAGTCAGCTACAGCTCAGTCTCAAGTGGCAGAAGGGGTGTCTGCTAATAGTAAAGCTTCTACGACTAATACTGCTTCTACAACAACAACAAATACTTCGACGTCTTCCTCGATACCCAAAACTTTAAAACCCAAGTCGAAACAAAAGAAACTGACGACAGAATATGAGAATGGTGACAACATTAACGTGAAGTCTATCAAGTCTGAAAAGAAGATTTATAATAATAATATCATCAACTCAGAAGTTTCACCAGTGGCTTTTAAACATGACAAGAAGAATCGTGGAGACAGTGCTACTACTACTACTTCTACTCCATCTTCTAGCAAACCCATCAATCCTACTTCTGCACTGAGACTTGAAAAGCCACAAGTTGCCTTCAAAGAAGCATCATCATCATCATCATCAAAACCTAAACATAAATCTGTTTCATTAACAGCATCGAAAACCCACTCACTTTCTTCCAACCCCACAGAACAAGAATTAGGTTTAGAGTTTGCAACCGAAAAAGGCTCAAGAAACGATGCTACTGCTTCTAAGGCTGGTGTTGATGTTAATACCCCTGCCAACGACAACACTGCTTCTGCCAGTTTGTTTACTTCTAAATGGTCAGTTGCCAATACCCTTTCATTATTAAAAAACAAGTCTTTGAAATCAGTTGAAAGTAGCGATGAAGAAGGTACTGATGCTGCTGAAGATAGAAGCACCACCACCACCACCAACAAGACTAATACCATTTTGAAACAGTTTGGATTCAATCTGTCAACTCTCAACAACAACAACCTTCTTAGCCAGAAACATCGTCAACATTCTGATGATGATTCTGTAGAATATCCTCCTCCTCCTGCTTATGTTGCATAAAACAAGCAAGAATCATTTGTATATATATATACTCTTCATTGAAAAAAAAAGACGATGGCCATTTGACGCTATCTCATGGTTTATGTTGATTCCATTTATTTTATTTTATTTGTTTTGCTTTTACTTTTACTTTTATTTTATTTGTTTGTTATTTATTGCTTTTATTATCGTTTATATATATATATATATATATATGAATTAGAAATAAATCTCCAGTTTCCATTCAGCCATTTCGTTGATAATTCAATTCGTTTTTGGCAAGAATCGATAGCTCATTTTTGATTCTCTAACAGCTTATCTAAACACTCACTTCCAAACAGTGCACATTCACACATGTATATATGTATATATATACATATATTTACACGGTTTTAAACCAAGTCAACAATATTAATCCACAAAAATGACCAATATTGACTCCTGGTTTCCTTTTCTCCGTTCCATACTATCAAGCGACCTCACAAACCACTTAACGACCGATTTTAGGTCACGTGAGATACATCATCTCATATTTACAAAGCATTACATGTTACATGATACAAACACACACATTTAATTAACTTTGGAGATACGATTACTTACATGTTTCAGCCTTGCTTTGTTGCCACGACAACAGGTGTTTACAAAAATAAACAAATTCATCACATTCCGCACACCTTTTTCACGCCCTCCTCACATGTTTTTGTTTGTATAAAATGTGTATATATATAGTCCTCCAAGTCGCAAGTATACAGATGTATTCCAAAAAAAAATAGCTTTCATAAATTTTACAAAACCCCATTTTTTCTCAAAGTCCCACACATCACCCAATCTTTTTTTTTTTTTTTTTTGTCTAATTATTTCTGTATTTTTTTATTTTTATATATTACAACTAGGTGAACAAGATAGGTATATATATTACAAACAAACACAGACAGATATACAATACAAGCAGAGAATATATATATTACAAGCAAAATACAGTTCAAGCACGAGGGCTACAAACAAAAAACAGGGAGAAATATATAGATTAGGAGACATTAAAAGGTGAACGGATGTGTATTTAAAAATGTCTACTACCTGCTCTTCTTCTTCTTCTTCCTCTTCACCATCTTCAACATTACCATCAGCTTTAGATAACAATAGCCGCAAAAACAATCACAACAAGAACTACAATAATTATGACGATGATGTTTGTCAGCTCAAACAGCAGCAAAGGATTCAACGGCAGTTGCGTCAACAACTCAGAGAACAGGGACAGCAAGTGTTGTATGAAAAGTTGAAGCGTGAGAGTGGAAGAATTGGGCAAAAGAAAAAGAAGAATAATAATGGCAACAATGGTAAACAGAGTGGTAAACCAAACAACAACTACAAGCAATCGGTTCTCAATAAACAGAGTAAACAAGCCACAATCAACAAACAAACGGCGCACAATGAACGGCAGTACAAGATTAATGTTTGGACAAAAACCCAACAACTCAAGATGCGTTTAAGATTGGCGTTGTACAAGATAAGAACTAACCAAACTGGGTTGCCTTTATCGTTGTTATCGTTTCCAACTAATTTGGATAACAACAAAACTAGTATTAATATTGATGATAATAATAATGATATCGCCAACGACAACAACAATGATAGTATTGAGAGCCACACCAATAATAGACTTTACTGGCAACAAGCATTTTCGAGAAAGATTGCAGAATTGATAAACCATGAAGATTCGTATTGCAATTCTTTTTCCTCGACTTTTTCATCCTCCTCCTCCTCGTCATCATCATCGTCTTTGGACAATAGTAGCATATGCTCGCTCAATTCCTCTGTATCAAACTCCTCTTCCTCCTCATGTTCATCATCTTCATCATCTACCAGATCTCCAACGCTCAAATCCAGAGCCTACAAAAACAGTACTAGACATGGTACCAAACATAACATCAAAAGCAGCACACTTCTCAAGAAAAGGCCAACCCCGTTCAAGCACGGATTCTTTTTGCTGGAATGCGAGAAGCAAAGATTGCGACAACAGAGGCATGCTAATAGAAGAGGCAATGCTGTCACAGAGCTGTGTAGAATCAGGAAACAGCAGCTACGGAAAAGAAGGTATTTAACTACTCAAGGCCTTTTGAATGGTAGTAGTATGAAAAGTACTAAAAATGGTGATTCGTCTTTTCCTTGCTCACCTCGCTCTTTTTCTTTTCCTTCTTCTTCTTCTTCTTCTTCTTCTTCGTATGCTGATGGAGTTATTCGTTTTCAAAAAGCGTTGGAAGATTCTATTGAAATGAGTAGTGGCGGGTTTAAGGAATTAAGGGGATTGAATGGACTTGAATTACCTACTGCTTCTGCCTTGTCTTCAATTTCATCATCCTTGTCCTCCTCTTCGTCGTCATCATCTTCAAACTCAGCATCAAAACCAACTCACAAACATCGAGACTTGTCTGATCACTCAGTAGTCTCAGTGACTGGCGACGTGAGCAGATCATCATCCATAATTGATTTGGTCTCGTTATCACCGTCTCCGCTGCCTTCCTCGTGCTCCTCTCCTTTTTTTCTCACAAAGCCGGTACTCCCAACAGCAGGTATGGATATCCCTCCGTTTGCTGTTTCGTCATCTCCCCCAAATTGGGGTTCTGGTACAGATTCGAGATCAGGAACTCCTACTGCTGATCAGAATACTGATGACAATCACAACGATAATACCAATAAAAATGGAGATGTTGAAAAGGAAGAAAAAGATGTGAACAGTAATAACATTGATAATAATGACGAAGATGGTAATAGTAACTGTTCACCTTCATTGTTTTCAATTACTTGGGATACAGCTGCTGGTCGTTTACCATTAACTTCACTCTCTTCGGTTCCTATTTCTGTCAACGCTTCTGCTTCAATATCAAACGCCTCTTCTGTTTCTTCTTCTTCTTTGTTAACTGATGTCGTTCCAAACTACATTTTCCATTCTCAATCTACGACCCTACCCTCTTCACAATCTGGCATTCAGCCTTCTTCTTTTTCGTCACTCTATTCAACATCATCACTGCCTTCTTCTTTAGCCTTAGCTTCATCGTCGCCATCGTCATCATCATCCTTTTCTTCTAAACCTCTTTCTATGCCAAATTCATGTGCTTCAAAACAGTTTCCAACTGAAGCACATGTATCCCTAAACCGTCGTTTCTTGACACCACCATCTGCAGCGGCCCCTCGTCTCAACACGACAAACAGCAATGACAATAACAGCGTCAACACCACAACTGGTGACGCCGCTATTTCTAACACTGTTGTTTCTGGCGAGCTAGCCAACAGTACTTTTTTTGGTAATGGCGATGACAATGAGTGTAAAATTTCAGTCACGCCGGCTGAAACTATTCTTGAGCCACACCACAAGTTTGAGTGAGGCTTTTGATAGCCATTTTGGAACCCAATTTGGCAGGGCTTTCGATAATATATGGCTTGATGATAGGGCTTTGGGACTTTTACAAGTAATTTTTTTTTTTTTTTTTTATCATCACCAATCATTGTTACTTTGCATTTATTTATATATATATTTTTTTATAGTATATGCTGAATGGCTTGTATTTACATCTGCTAGAAATTGGCCTCATTGTTTTTCTCTTTTGTTTTGTACTTTTGCTTCCTTTATATAACCATTAACTATTACCAATTATTAATTTAAAATCGTCAATGTTTTTTTTTTTTTTTTTTTTTTGCCTATTCAACAAAAGATGTAATCATACAAATATCTTACTTCCTAAACTTTCCTTGCAAAACTTTTACAATTCTTTCCTGAGTGTCCCATAACGAGGGCTTTTTATTCACACTCACATGACCACAAGCCACTTTTGCCATAGGTATTGTTGTATTTCTAATACAGCACAGATAAAAGTCGCAAATACACCAACACACAAATAGTAGTCAAGCATTCCACAAAAAAGGCACTCGCCGCATCAGTGGCGCAAACACACGTGATGCACAAGCCACAGCTATGTGGCTCATGCGGCAAGCCGTGCGCTAATAAGTCAGAATATATAAATACAGACGAGTACCATCCCCGGATTATTGTAGGTTTTTTTTAATATTTCATTTACTTGTTTAAACATTTTATTTTTTGCACTCAAGAGTTAACCGTCTGATTATTATTATTATTACGTTTTTTTCACTTGGTTAATAAGCCACTTTTTTGTTATTTTATAACAGGTTCAACCCGATTTAAAAAATATATATATATATACATCAACAGTATTAAAACGACCCAAAGAATAAAAACCAATATGTCGTCAAATAGTCAAAAAGTTGCACCTGTGTTGATAGCACCAGCACCCAGTACTCAACACATATGTACACATTTGCCATCTTCCAACACACAGTCTGCATTAAACTCATCACCATCGTCATCGTCTTCATTGTCATATTCTTCGGCTCCAGTTTTAACCTCAAAATCTACAGCTACAAGTCCGCCAAATACAGTTGTTTCGAGTATTTCAAGTAATACGAGTAATAACACTGCTAACAAACCTGTCAGCATAGCACCTCAACCCAACGCCATCTCCATCAATAACAGCTCATCTTCAACACATACACCAATCTCGCTACACCTTCCCGCCTCTTCCTCATCCACCTTTTCCCCCAACTCCAAATCCGACAATAACAGCAGCAACAGCAAAAAGTATCCCTGCCCACAATGCCCGCAAACTTTCACGCGCCGTTACAACCTCACGTCGCACCTTTTGATCCACTCCCAAGAAAAGAAATTTGTGTGCCAGACGTGTTCCTCCAAGTTTCGCCGCATTTACGACCTCAAACGGCACCTGAAACTACACACTGGCGAGCGCCCGTTTTTGTGCGACAAGTGTGGGAGAAGGTTTGCGAGAGGCGATGCGTTGAGTAGGCACACTAAAACTGCTGGTACTTGTTTGGGCAGTGAAAACGAAGAAGGAAACGGAAATAGAGACGAGCATGAGGATGGAGAGAGTGAGGATGAAAATGAGAATGGAAGCGAGGCACAACGTAAAGAAAAGACACCAGAACAAGTTGGCAACAAGATTAACAGTGCTGACGCACATGTTGACAAGAAACAACGTCGTGAACAGCAGGAAAAGGAACAAGGGTTAGGGAAAGAAGTGACTCCGGCTCGGCAACAATCACCTGACAAACCGTCACCAGACTCTCATGTGATATATATTTCTTCTACTGGTACTAATAGTGGTACAGGTGTCTCTGCTGTTACTAACGTTAATACTAGCATGAGTGCACCTCGTTCTGTTACCCCACAGGTGTCTGCGCCACGGCTTGTCTCGCTCATGAACCCTGAACCCCTTCAGCCTCATTCTAGTATTAACAGTGGCATCAGCCACACCAATTCTCTCAACACCAACAATGGCTTGAGCACCAACGTCAAAAGACATAGCATGCCACCTCCATCTTCCTCTTCCTCTTCCTCCTCATCATCATCATCATCTTCTTCTTCCTCTTCATTACATCAATTGAACACTTTACCTTCCCCAGCACACATTTCCAGATTGCCACCTCCTACCCAGCTGGTTACTGCTGGTTCTAATTCAGGTCCTGGCCATGTTCAGAAGTCAGGTTTCCAGCCGTCTCGATCTTTTCAAAAAAGTGAACGTGAGACTGGTAGTTTAGATGATTTATTAATGAATGGCTTATTAAATGCACCAAATGTGCAACACATTTCTAGTGCGCAGAATCTTCAAAATGTGTTAAACTCTTTGAATGCTCAAAACAACACTCAAAACACCAATCATAGCATCAACCAAAACGTTAACCAAAGCACTAACCAAAATAGCATCCCAAACAACAATAACAGCAACTCTTCAGTTCCTCCTCCTCAAGCCCAACAGCCCCGCTACTTTTCCAAAAACGATCCATGGAAGCTTGTCCAAATGCTCGAAACACGAGTGCGTGCGTTGGAGGAAAGGTTGAATAGTGCGGAAGGAAGGATTTCATTTTTGGAAGGCGAGTTGCAGTCTAGTTAGTCAAAAACAAACAAACGTATATATATATACTAGCTAATAGTGTCAGCTAAGCTGGTTTTAGTTAAAAGTTATAGTCAATTTGATGGTTTATTTTGATTTGCTTATTTTGTAATGTTTTTTTTTTGTCTAGTTGATATGCTTTACTTTTATTACGAGATTGTGAAATCTTTGAAATCATGATTATTGACTATTGATGGCCTCATTTTTTTTTTTCATCAATATTATTATTAGGTCAATTTGTATTGTTGTTTTAACTATGTTTCTTTGTTTTTCAAGGAAAAAAAGGTTTTATTAAAATTGATTAAATATAGTATGATTTATCATACAAAGAAACATAAAATGGCTTACACATTGACCAAAAATCAATGTTTAAACAATCTTAAATACACAAATACTCAATTGTAAATATATACATATATATATATATATATATATATATAATATAGATCTTATAACGTTGGTTGACATGAATAGCGCAAGAATGGCTGTTTTTGCAACTGATTCATGCCATGTGTTACTCATAAAATTCTTAATAACAATGATCTGAGTAAAAAACAGTAAGCAATTGTATTTTCTCGAAAGTGAAAAAAAAAAAAAATTGTGTTGGGTTATACTTGTCGGCTTCATTATGAACCTGAGAACCCACTACAAAGTTGGAGTTACTGGTTAGCTTTATTTTTTTTTTTTTGTAAAACCTGTAAACTTGGCATGCTCAAGTGTGCTTGAAGATTTGCTTAAGCTTAGTATCTTCCAGGAGTTGCTGTTTTTTTTTTTTTGGCTTTTGCATTTTGGACTGCTTGGCTGTAATAATGATAGTAATAGTGGCATTGACAATAAAGAACAATAGTAGTTGTCGTATCAGCCGTAACAATAATCCTAGTAATCACAAAAAATAAAAAAAATAAACAAAAGGTAATTAAGTTTTCCAAGGCAATTCCCTCACATCATGGTGATGGTTCTATCTTAGAGACGAAACAAGAAGTTGTATTTCTAATCGGGATACTATACACAAGTACTGAAATTATTCAGTGGTTTAAATTATAATTTACAATGGCGATCCATCAACAATGACCCACCCACAGACTAACCCTTAGCTAGGCTAACATTACCCCTTGAGAACGGCTTTAAATTGCTCAGTATTTGTTTTTCAATTGAGGTTAGGCAGATCACAGAGATGCGAATTAACACACTTAGCCGAGATTTAATCGACACTTTTTCTACCAAATTCAATTTATACATGTATATAGTTCTATACGTTCTTCAAGACTAACCTCAGAAGCGCAAAAACTCATGGCATTTTAATGAAAATACAAATCGTTCTTTAGCAGTTTCATTATGACACAAGGACGTATGATTCTTACAAATGATGATCAAAACAAGTACCAAGGGTCTAATAAAAACTACTAAGCATGTGCCAATTGATAGCTATATTACAAATGCTAGAAAAATTTCATATCATTTAAGCTTTTGTTAGATATTTGCTTGCATTAGTTAAAGTGGGTGGTTCAAAAGTCATTTGTAATTACCGAAAAAATAGATTACAATACCTAGGAACAAAATGATGCAATATGGTCAATGAATTATCCATTGTTTAGTAAAAAAAAAAAAAGGAAAGAATCTTGGAAATGATCATCAATGATTGTGATTGATAATACAAGATGAAGCATAAATGCAAACAGGCACTTTCTTCAAATTCGTTGTGACTCGTACATTGTATATAAATACTTTGATTCTGTTCCTTTTTTTTTTTTTTTTTGAAAAATAACTCATATCTCAATTCAATATTCTTCTTCCTTCTCCTACCTCAATCATCACAATTACAATTCAGCTCGTATCAAACTAAATAGCTAACAAAACAAAACAAAAATGTCTTTACCTATTGTCACAATTATTGGAGTCAACGGTGCCATTGGACCGTTTGCTGTCCAAGCATTGTCTTCTCCAACTTTCAACAGCAAAGTCGCCAAGCCCATTCGAATCGTTACTTCAAACGCTGAAAAGGCTAAATCTTCTATCCCTGAGCTTGCATCTCCTGACTATGAAATCATCACATCTGCAAACATCATTACTGGCGAAGGCCTTGACAAAGCGTTCAAAGACGCTTCCATTGTCGTCAACTTAACTGGTCACACTTTCTCTCACAACAAAATTGTAGATGCAGCAGCAGCTGCTAAAGTCAAGGTATATGTCCCATCCGAGTTTGGCATTGATAACGCTAACACTTTACCTCCCTACGAAAAATTGTTTGCAAGTAAGCAGGATGCCACCAACTACGCCAGATCCTTGAACGCTTTCAAAGTCGTCTCCGTGTTCACTGGCTTGTTCACCGAGTGGGCTTTCCAGATACCTGGCCTTGGTGGTCTTATCTCCAAAGACACATTGGTCAAGTACAAGCCCGACTCTCCAAGCGTTACAGTCTCGCTTGTCAACATTGGTCAAGTCGTTGCCGCCATTGCTGCCAAGTCAAATTCTCCTTCTGAAATTCCAGACAAGGTGTATCTCAAAGGTGGAGAAATTACTGCTGCCAAAGTCGCCGAGTTGTATACTAAGTATACTGGCATCAAGCTCAACATTGTTGAAAAACCTGAATCAGATATTGTTGATCCTGCTATCAAGGTGATTGAAACCGGACCAACTAATGCTTCTGAATTTTTGACAGTATTGAGAGCTATGCTCACAACTGGCAAAGCCCAACATGAAGCCAAAAATTTCGAGTTTTTGGAGGGATCTGTCAAGTTGTATACTCCTGAAGAAACTGCCGAGCGTTTGTTCAAAGGAGGAGAGAAATTGTAAACTTGTTAATTTATATACTTGTTAATTTATATACTTGAAGTTTCTATTTAGTTAATATATCAAGTCAAACGTTTTAAGCAATATATCTAATTGTATTTCCAAACTACCTAACTACAAACATTCAATCAAAATATGTGTAGATTCTGTAATCTACTGATTCTACAAATTATAAAAGACTCAATCTGAGTTAAGCCAATAATTAAATGTTATTATTTTTGACACAACTATGAATAGAAATTGTAAACTGTAATTACCTTCATCTATACACAATTAGGTTTGAAAATTACTCTCTACAGTTTATTATACATGATTCTTTGCTATTGGCCATTTCCAATCATCGCATAATAATTACAACAAACGACACAATTCGAAATATAAACTTTAAACTGGTTTGAAGAAGGACAATGATTTTTTTTTGTTTAGTTCATTGTTGTTTCGCCTAAAGTGTGTATAGCTAGTTAAATCATGCGTGATTGGAAACTAGATATAATAGTGTTTTGAATGATTTTTCGTTCAACAAGAAACTCGTTTGTTTACTAGGTGTAGAAAACTTAAACGCTGAATGAAACAAATATAGTATCTACTTTTTGCAAATAAAAAGCAAGAAAAACACTCAAGAATAAACCTAACCATCATCACAATTACTGTCTTTTACTTTTTTTTTTTTAAAAAAAAAAGCAAGCAAATATTCAAATCAATTATTACTAGAAAAAAATACACACCAAATTAGACCATCTTCTTCAAGTGACATAACCCATATTATTACCACATAACATCATTGTTCTCAGCTGGTGGGGTGTCTTCATTGATTGCAATATCATCAGAGTATCTGGGAGAAAGCGAAGGAGAACGCATAAACTGCTTTGTCAATGGTTGCTGCTTCTTTCCACTCGTGTTGTTGGCAGAAGAGTCGTCACCATTGTCGCCATTTCTAGAAGATTTGGGCTCGCCTTCGTCTTTTGAGGAAAAGTCTCCCCCTTTTCCGCTCATACTATCCTTGGAATCCGAATTGTTTTTGGATGTCGATGTGCTCGGCTTCTCGTTAAACAGGTCATCCTCTTGTTCATTTCTGATTTCACCATCATAGTCATACTGGTTATCATCGTATCTCATGTCAATATCATTGTCGTCACGTTCTTTAAACGATCTTCGATCATCAACAACTTCTTCTTCACGATCTCTGAAACCTCCACGGTCGTTTCTGTCGCCTCTGTCTCTTCGATCTCTTCTGTCGCCTCTATCACCCCGATCACCCCGGTCACCTCTTTCGCTTCTGTCACTTCGGTCTCTTCCGTTTCGGTCATCACGAGAGTCCGTGTTTCGTCTGCTCTTTGAGCCGCGCTCTTTTCTTCTGTCTGACCTTTCTTCATCGTTTCTGTCTCTGTAACCGTCGCCGCTTCGGCCAGAGTTGCGAGCTGGACTTCTGTCACGATCATCATATCCTCGTCCTGATTTTCTGTCACGTCGGCTCTCACGCTCTCTTCTGGGCTCACGCCTGCTATCACGTTCTCTTCTTCTTTCTTTTTCACGAGGCTTTCTTATCATTTTCTGTAAAGAAATATTAGAAACTGCTGAAAAATAAATCAACATAAAAAGGTAATCAAAAATACTCACATCAAAATGAATAGTCACGGTATTTCCATCTAATTCAGAATTTTGCATTTCATTCATTGCGTTATCATAATCACGCTTGGTATCAAAGTCGACAAGGCTAAACACACACATTAGAATTTACACATTAACACCATTCAAATGTCCAATCAACATACCCTTGGCCGTCACCAGAACGAGAAACTTCAGTGTAAGTCACACTGATATCACTTTTCTTGAAATGGTCTTTCAATCCCTAAACCCAAAGTTAGACTCATAGCTTCTTTATTTTTTTCCCATTCAATTTACACATACTTTCCATTTGGTATCCTGGGATAAACCTGAAACAGGCACACTGTACAAGTCATCGTCTTCAGCATGAGAACGACTAGATCTGCGGGGGCCAGATGATCTTTCTTCGCGGCCGCGACTACGTCCTTCAGGACGTTCCTGACGACGATGTTCAACACGGCTTCTATTGGAAAAGGTGACAGAAATACGTTCTCCACAAAGAAGATTGTCATCTAAGTTAAGAGGTAGAAAAAAAAGAAAGCAGAGAGACTCAATCCATAAATTTATCTTTCAAAGCAATTGAAAGATAAATCATTGAGTTTACAGAAAGAAATGAACATGCATTAGTCAACATTGGAATTGGCAAGACTGGAAAATGCCTTACACAGAGATTCAAGCGGCCTTTTTTCTGGAAGAAAACATCAACAACAATACAAGAAAAAAACAGTCAAACTGCACATATTAAGAGAACCAGAATAACAGCAAGATAACAGAAACTGTCTTCATTTTTTTAATCAAGTTTTCTTTGGAAAAAGGAGTCAAAGGAATACTCAGGAAAGCAAAACAGGAATGGGCATACTCATTTCTAAATAAGGCGTTAGAACTTGTTTTTTTTTTTTTTTTTCAATCAAGCAGCAATAAAATATAAAACACATACCTTCAATAGCTCTTGAAGCGTCATCACGTCGAGTATATTCAACGAAACCCTTTATAAAAAAGAAACAAAAAGTTGAGTGTTAGTTGGGACAAGAATACTCAATTGAAAAATAAAACCACATGTCAAAACACATACAAAGCCCTTAAGCAGTTTGACTTCTTTCAAATGGCCAAATCTAGCAAACTCACTAGTCACTTTGGCCATGTCGACTATAGCAGAAAAGAGACGAGAACCTGTTAGTTGAGAATTGAAGGATTTCCAACATATTTTTGACAGGTTTCAACAAAGAAGGAGTCCAACAAGTCGCTGGAACGCGATTTTGCCACGAACAAAAACCAACAAACGTAGCACACAAATATAAATATATTGCACACAAGTGTCAAAACAGAAAATAAAAACAGTTGCAGTCAAAACAGTTGCATACAGTTAGGAGAGCATGGCTTAAAAAACAATCGACTGGGAGACATTTTGACAATTTCGCAGCTTATAGAGAATAAAACAAAATATGAACAAAAAAAAAGCTGGGAATAGGAAGAAAACTGAAAGTTGGAAGAGGTGGAAAGGTTGCAGCCAAAAAAGTAAGGCAAGAATTTCTGGCCAATCAACGAAAAGTGTAGTGATTTAATTTTCAACAATTTTTCGAGTCCATCAATCAAAAATGAAACTTAGAGAATAAATTTAGGAATATTTAGGACCCGATCAAAAGAAATGAACCTTTATGATACCCGGATCGGCGCTTTAGTCTCTTTGTTACGAAATGTTGCCACGGGACGACAAGAACATCACATGAACTACACGTGTTGGGATCTCAATTCTAAGACACCATTCAGCTGTTTACAGGCGAGTTCAAGTCTACGACTGACGCTTAAAGTCTAAATATGCGTAATCAGATGTCATTCATAGATCACAAGAACTCAATGTTTGCAATTTTTGGGCTACTTGGCAAGTTATTTGAACTGCTCCCGGGAAGTTTACGAGTTCTTGAATTTGAAAATACAAGCCGTGAAACTTGTCAAGGCTCAAAAATTACCAAATACAAATAAAAAAAATGGCAAAAGGAGAAAAATATTAGTTGAACAATGTGTTGATTGATAAAAACAATTGCTTTCAATTTAGGGCCAAATATCAATATGAAAGCTAACGTTTGGCACAGTTGTAAACTTTACGTTGGTTTTTAAGAAAACTTGCAGAAGATTTATAAAAATAGTTCGAATCTGCTACAGTATTGGTTTCCTGGGTATTGTCATTGATTTATATATATATAAATATAATAGCTTGTTGATAGCTAATCACTGATACCGTTTGCCAGTTGAAATCAATGTGGATTCCTATTCCAGTTTTTCCTAGTATATGACCCTTAATGAATGAAAGGCGGGTACTGAAGTTGTGTTGTAGCTTCATCGTTAAGCAAGTTTCGATAGTTGTATTTTACTCTCAAATATGCTACTTAGTACATCCACATTTACTTCATTTGAATTGATGGTATTCATACCAAATACAAGTTCTCTTAGAAAACATAATATAATATCTTACCAAAATACTACTACTACCAGCTATATCACCGCTGCCTTTTCACGAATTTTGAATTAATGGGGGGTAGTTGGTGAAAAATGATAATAGCGTCATTGTGTATCTCCAAATTATTAGTGCTTGGGTAAGGCTGAGCTTTAAAAATCTTCACCAATTTTCAAAGATTTTTTTATGTTCTTTTCCTTTTTTAAATCACCGACCAATTGCTAAACTCTTCAAAATTGATACTATACCATAAAGCTCAAAGGCTTGTTTCCGTGTTTTTAGTCACTTATGAACTTTGCAAAACGTATAAATAGTAAAGTTTTTGGTTTTTCATTTCAGTATATTAGAACCTATTCAACAAGACATTGCCAATCTACATTTCTTTCAAAACAGTCAATTTACAATTCCACTGGAATTTCAAATATTAACAGCGTCTCAAACTTTACCAAACCTTTTCTGTTGTTGAACCGAATCAAGATGAGCCACACCAACTCTAAAAGCAGCTATCATACCCGTTCCGCCCTCTTTCTTCCTCCTGTGGATCGTACTATGAAGACTCTTGATAAGTCTTTTTTTCACAAAGAAATTCCTCTTGTCGCCGTGTATCTTTCCGACCCATCATATATCTCATCATTTTCTCGTAAACAGGAACCCTATGTTCTCAAGCAGCATGGGTTAGGACACGTCGTTTTCCTCGAAAACCAAGATTCAACCGAAAATACCGCTTCTAGCCCAAAAAAGGGCATTCTTCTTGATGAAAAATACAAAACACCTGAGCAGGCTGAAAACGAGCTTGGACCAATCTTTGCCAAAGAGCTTCCTTCTGAAAACGTCTCAGTCTCATTTGTTCCATACAACTTAAAGCTCGACTATGATTTCTGGAAGACTGAAGAAATTTTGAGTGCCATTATGCCTGAAGAGTTGTTAGACGAGATTCCCTCGGGTTTCACTATTGTTGGTCATGTTGCTCATCTTAATATTCGTGACCAGTATCTTCCTTACAAGTCTATTATTGGACAAGTTGTTTTAGATAAGAACGCTCGAATTCGCACTGTTGTCAACAAATTAGATGCTATTGATACCGTTTTCAGAACTTTTGATATGGAAGTATTGGCTGGCGAAAAAGACTTTCTTGTAGAGCAGTCTGAATCCAACTGTCGTTTTCGTTTTGATTTTAGCAAAGTTTACTGGAACTCAAGATTGCACACTGAACACGACCGACTGATCAAGAAGTTCAAGAAGGGAGAAGCCGTATGTGATGTGTTCGCTGGTGTTGGACCTTTTGCGGTTCCTGCTGGTAAAAAGGGAGTTATTGCATTTGCCAGTGATCTTAACCCTGAAAGTCACAAGTACCTTGTGGAAAACATTAAGATCAACAAAGTTGAAAAGTTTGTCATACCCTTTTGTGAAGATGCCCGCACATTTGTCAAGGATGGCGTACAACAATTGTTACAGTTTGCCAAAAATACTCCAGTTATTGAGATTCCACCAAAGGGCAGAGTTTCTCGATCCAAGCCACCTGCTGAAATGCCCAAACCTGAACAAATTCAAGTTCCTTTGTATTATTCACATTATGTCATGAACTTGCCAGATACTGCTACCGAATTCTTAGACTCTTTCATTGGTCTCTACCACGATGCCAGCATCCGATCTCAAGTATTTGGCTCAGAGGAAGTTAGTGCAATGAAACTTCCAACTATCCACGTTCACTGTTTCCACAAACACGACCCTCATGTTCCTGAGCCTTCTGAAGAAGAAATTTTTGAAGACCTCAGAGTAAGAGTTTCCAAAAAGATCAACCACGAAATGAAGAAGGAAGATCTTGAAATTCACAATGTCAGAAAGGTTGCACCTACAAAAACCATGTTTTGCATTTCGTTCAAGTTGCCTGCTGAAGTCGCCGTTGCTGCACCTGTTGAATAAATGAAATAGAAGTGAAGTTGTTTGATATTAGTAGTGATTACTGTTTTGTTTATATTTTTGAACTAGATAATTAATAAAAGTCAATCTAGAAATTTGAAATGTAGAAAACATTTACTTTGAGTCCTTTCCAACATTACGATATAAAGATACATGTCAAACTAATATACTTTCGGGTTTACAATGCCATTTAATCCAATATAGAATTACTTAGTTCATAATGTTCTTAATATGTATATACCAACTAAAACTATCTGGTTTTTCATGAACTTCTCCCTAGTATCAAGAAATTTGATTCCTTATCTACTAAAGCTTTGAAATATCTCTACATTCACAAACTCATACAAGATTTTTATATTTATTTTTTAATTAAATTTTTCATAAACTATTAAAAATGGGCAAATCATTACATGTCATACTATAAAAATCTATAAACAGAAACAAACGCTATGATTTTTTTAAACTGTTGTAAGAAAGAAAAGTTGAAAAGTTACAAATAAGGAAAGGAAACAAGTGGAATCTAAAAAAAAAATCAAATAAAAAATGTAATAAAAGAGTCGTCAATAGGGTATTGATAAGCAATAGTAAGCTAAAAACACACACACAAGAATAATTATGTATTTAGCATCGTTCCTCTTTCTCATATACTTTCCGAATCAAAATCTTTTCAATCTCAATTTGGTGAACATTCTGTCAGTTTCTGTTGCTTTTCCATTTTCATCGCATCAATTTATTCTTTTTTTTTTTTTATCTTTCCAACCAAAGTTTTGTTGTCGTATTTTACTATTTTTTTCTGCTTTTTTTTGTTTTTGTTTTTAAAGGGGGTAATCATTTATAAAAAGTATTCACTTCTGTTGTTTTTCGTAGAAGTTGATTGAGGGTCGTCAGAAGTTGCGCTGAAAATTGGGAAATCAAGAGAAAGATTATCAGACACCTTCATTACTGAAGCGACATTACCGCATCTATAACAGTAATTAGGAGCAGACCAAACAGTCACAACATCTCTCTCTGGGAAATGATACTTGAAACCCTCCATTACAAGCTGGTGAGCACGGGCAATCAATTGGAGATCGTTAAGATGGTTAAATTCACGAGCAACTTGTGAACCGAAAATCCAACCTGCACCTCTAGGTGATACTGCCCAAGTTTCAACGTCATCAGGATCGGACCATACCAAATCGCAGAATCCGCCTTCATGTGGAATTTCTTGAGCTCTTGAAAGAACACGGATTTGGTCCAACATTCTGATTTCAGGACTTAAACCACCGTGAACACATAGAATTTTGCCATCGATGATTGCAGCTAGCGTTAAAAAGTCAAACACTTGACAGCAATATTTCCAAACCGTCAAACTGCCGTATTTAGTCAAGCATTCTTCATAAAATCCATAAACCTGGGTAATTTGACGACTTTCGTGATTCCCCCGAACAAGGGTTAATCTGTTGGGGTATTTCACTTTCAAGCACATTAAAAGTGTGAAAGTTTCTAAACTGTAGTAACCTCTGTCAACAAAATCTCCCTATTTAACAAAAAAAAATTATTGTCAGTTACTGCGGATGACTAAAACTCAGAAATAAGCAAGATAAGATGATAGAGCATACCAAAAAGACGTAATTTACTTCGTCGGGCATACCCCCAGCGGTACGGAAAAGCTCAAGCAAATCGTGAAATTGACCATGGATATCACTATTATTAATGTTAGTAACACGAAATTAGACAAAGCTAAAGTATAGACTTAAGCCACTTACCCGCACACAGTCACAGGAGATTCAACTGGTTGAATGTTTGATTCTGAACGAAAAAAATAAATATGTTAACATAAGCTCTTAAACTAAACGATAGATTGCAAACCAATCGCACAATCAAAAATATGTACGCAAGGGTATCATTTCAACATGACAACGCTGTAACACCATCAAAAAAGTAATTGTATTCAACATTTGCAAAAATACACTTTTGTT
Organism: Magnusiomyces tetraspermus; assembly: GCA_030578715.1. Lineage (NCBI taxonomy): Eukaryota > Fungi > Ascomycota > Dipodascomycetes > Dipodascales > Dipodascaceae > Magnusiomyces > Magnusiomyces tetraspermus. The sequence continues at coordinate 27,719 of JAKTYL010000069.1, forward strand.
GGCTTTAAAACAACAAAAAAAAAACATCATGAAACACTCATACCTTCCATCAAAAGCTCTTTAACCATTTCGCAGAGCTTCTTCATGTCATTTTCGGGTAAATATTGGCATTTCAAGACTTCTTCCAGCCAAATATCGGGTCCTCTTTCAGCTGACATTGTTGAAAATAAATGTGGATATTTGTTTTATTTTTGTTAATACTAAGAGTATTAGAAATTGGGATATTCGCTTAAGGTAAAGGATGAAATAAGAAGATTGTGGTTATTCAAGTGTCAATACTGCCTATTGTCATAATCTTTAAACGTGTAGGCAGGAAATAGCAAAGTCGCCAGTGAAAGTAAAGGTATATAAAATGAACTTGGAGGGGATATGATTGGGAAACAATATGTGTGTGTGTGTTTGCAAGGCTGCTAGGAAAAACAAACAAGAATCTCTAACTGTACTTCTGGAACATGTCAGCTGCTGGTGGCTGCGTTAAAACAATTGGACATAGTCACGTGTATGCAAAACCATGGGTACAGATACGGCTATTGTTTAGGAAGTTGTTCACATTTACGCTGAATTTGGCAGCTTTAGTGTTCAGTTACTGATTGAATGCTCAAAATGAATGTTAAAAGCAAAGAGTGATAAAGGGATGTTTTGTACATTTACTTGTTTCTGTAGCAGGCTGTTCGATTGAGCTATTCTAACTAGAATATCAAATGTTTGGCATTAAATATTCAACAACATATACCAGTTAGTTGTATTTCATTACTATTGCATTGAAAGCTTTATGGCTTCACAAGTTATTTATGTTAAATGGTTTTGTTGGATTGGCCCATCTTTCTTGAAAATTCTTTAAGTAATACCAGGTTAGCTGAGAAACAAAGGCACTCAGCTCTTGTCAATTAGATATAAGCTTGATGATCAGCATTGATTTTGGATGCCAATCGACTATCATTCACAAAGCAAACCCTTGTTTTTCTTCTTGAGCAGTTTGTTTTATTGTTTATTTGAATTCATGACAATGAATCAGAACACACTAATATATGTCTTCAGTTAGCATTTATTTTTTATTAACAAAACACGCATTACTAGTAAATAAACGAACGAAAGTTAAACAAGTGGCAAGTATATTTGTACAGCAACATTCAGAAGCCCTCAAAACATTTAAACTTATGTCGAATGAAAACCATTTACTACACCTTTAATAATGATGATCAACACAGTTTATAGGTCAGGTTTGAAAATCAATGCTTCGAGCTTCCATGCGATTTACCTAGTCAAAACAAAATGTTGCCCATATGTTATGGCTTATAAAACAGCATTACTTAAAGATGTTAGTATTATTAAGCTGAAAAAAACAACGACAGGCAGTCATGGATTGGTATCACCCTCTCTCATACATATTTACAGAACTATTATAATGTAAAGATTTAAAGTACGAAATAAGAAATATAACCTCCCCAAAGACCAAGAGTCTGAAAAATACTTAGGTAGTACTGATATGTACCATGAACAGGAGATTGAAGATGATGCGTCATTCTTGGGTCGTTTAAAATGACAATTTAGACCCCGTATTGCTATTTCCTTCTACACTTTTTTATATCTTTTGTTTAATATATTTAATAGTTTCATTTTCAGCTCTAGATCCATATTTCAAAAGTAGCACCAATGTCTGATTACGATTTCGAAAAGATCAAAAACACATTTGTTGAAATTGCGCATGTGGCTGGTGAGCTCATGAAGCAACATAGTGGAAAAATCGCTTTTGATGATAAAGCCAATGGTAAGTCTAATTGAAAACAAGCTCAATTGATTTATTTACAAAAAAAAAAAAAAACTAATTGATTTTTTTGTTGAAAAATAGCTGTTGATCTTGTCACTGATATTGACAAGCGGGTTGAAAACCTTGTTCGTACTGAACTGGAGAAGGTGTTTCCAACTTTCAAATTCATGGGCGAAGAATCATTCAAACCTGGAGAAACTATTTTGACCGATGATCCCACATTCATATTAGATCCCATTGATGGTACTACTAATTTCATTCATAGCTACCCAGCATACTGCATTTCTCTCGGTTTCACTTTAAACAAAAAGCCCACTGTCGGTGTTATCTACAACCCAGTAACTAATCAATGCTACTCTGCTATCAAAGGTAAAGGAGCTTTCCTCAATGATACTCAAAAGCTTCCATTAGTAGCTCCAAGACCTCTCACTCTTCAATCTGCACTCATTTCAATTGAATGGGGAACCGATCGTAGCGGCAATAACTACGATGTGAAAACTGCTACATTTAAGTCGCTGGCAGCACACCAGAAAGACAACGGTGCCTACGCTCATGGTTTTAGATCCGCGGGCTCTGCTGCTCTTAATATGTGTTATACTGCAGCTGGTTACACTGACGCTTACTGGACTAGTGGCTGTTGGGCTTGGGATGTGTGCGCAGGCTGGATCATTCTTGAAGAAGCTGGTGGCCGCATGGTTGGCGGAAACAAAGGTGAATGGGAAATCCCTGTTGATAGAAGAATTTATCTCGCCATTCGTGGTGGTAAACCAGATGAGAGTAAGGCATTCATCGAAGAATTTTGGAGTCATATCAAAGGTACTATTTCGTACTAAAAGATGTTTTGGAAATATTTGTGAAATAATAAGATATTTTGTTTTCCATAGTAACTGTGTATTGATTTTGGTATTATTGTTTAATAGATTGTTTGTCTATTAAGAGACAACATTAGAAATTCATTCTTCGACAGGTTGGTATAATCTAGCTGGTGGGTTCCATTCATATGTTTTCATGTCAATTTGATATAATTCACATTCAACACCTTCCTGTCTTAACCGTTCCGCTTGTCGTTCTCTGGCGTCTAAACGACCTCGGATCGTGATTTTTCCTCCACTACCAAGAACTCGCCACCATGGAACATTGTTATGATGAAATTTTGGTGTTTTTCTTCTTCTTCCTCTTCTTGATTCTTGACTACTAATGTTTCGCTGACTTGAGTGATTAGAGTCTGCCTCTGGTTGATTCGTTTGGGTGTTTTGGTTTTCATCTTCAGAATCACTCGAAGAATCAAGTTCGGACTCAGATTCAGCCTCAACATCTCCATTCACAAACATTCGTTCATCAAGAAACCCATCACTTGGATTAAACAGAGCAGACATAGGAACACGCCTTTGTCTGTGCTCATTAGGAAGGTTCTTCAAAGCATAACCTATTTGCCTTGAATTCCTTGGTTTTCCTATCAGTCGAGCTATCATACCTGTTTAGAAACAACAAAAGAACCAAAGCATTAGACCCCAGTTGTTCTGTACCAAATTTTATAAATAGTAAAGATTTGAATTATAATCACCATATGTAGTCACTTGCCCTTCAGGGACATTTTGAATCATAGAGTAGATCCGAGCGTAGTATTCTTTAGCTTCGTCCTTTTTCATTAGTTGCGAGATAAAAGTTAAGATTAAGACACAAGAATGTTATATTTGGAAATTTTGAAAGAAAAAAAGTAGTTACAAAAATACAGCAGCAAAAAAATGCAATCTACACAATAACAGCAAAATCAAAACTCTACGGCGTGAATTTTGCTTGGGAAATTAATGAAACTCCGAATATGACGAAACGATTGTAAAAAATGAAATGGAGTAATGAAAAATTAAAATATGGTTGGCTTCATAAAAAATGTATTTTTACACAGTTGAAAATCATAAGTAACTCATAGACTGAACATGTCATATAACATAAAATAAAGGTGTATATATGGGGTTTGATTCGGTGGTGAAAGTCGCTTAGATGCCCAACTTAGTGCGGCGCCAGTGTCTTCTCTTGGAGTTGTATCTATTAATGAAAACGCAGTTAGTAAAACATGTTCGATATGTGTCAAATGAAATTTTCAAATTTGCTGAAAAATGTGAGCATCCACTTACCTGATGGTGTTACCAGTCTTGAAACGGAACCACTGGGGAACAGACTTGTTCTGGTTCTGGGCCTTAGCCAACTTCTGCTTGGTTCTGAGAGTCTTGTGGGCCTATGATAATTAATTCATGTTAATATTCTGGTATAAGATATTTCAAATAGCCTCTTGGAACATTGTAGGATCATTGCCACTGCATATGATTATCAAAAGATTGTACATAGATACAAATAAAAGATCATCAATGAATAGTTCAAGGCTGGCTTTATCATTTTCGATAAAAATATCAGTGGCTGATGCTCCAGCTCGAAATAGATGAGGCATATAGTAGTTCGTGTATAGTACATACAGCCATTTTTGGATATGTGTATAGTCGCTGATCGAAAACACGCTGGTACAAAGAGACAAAAAAGAAAAAGGAAGGGTATACTCAAAGGTGTGGAAAAATTTTATGAAAAAACGTGAGTAGTCCAGATAGTCTCACCTCCACATGCATTTTGCCGAAAAAAGGGTTAAAACTGGCCTAACCCTTATGTATTCTAATAATATTTCACTGCCACCAGTTATTCTGTTTCAATAAATACTTGTTACATAGTATGTCACACTTTATTGAAGTTAATGTTTCATGCGGCTGACGTTTTGATGCTGAGTAATATATGTGGGTAATATTTGTCATTGTCTTTAATTTTAGTGGACCACTCTTGCAAAACTAAAAAGTGACTGTCTTTTCTAAAACGAGAACAGCAGATATCACATGATTCATAGGCTGAAACCCATGTGATGTAGTAAGGTTTTGTGTGGATTTGTTACATTTACAGAATGACAAAATTTTCAGCCTTTCAGTGAAAAAACTCCCAAAATGGAGCCCTCTTCATTTTCCTAATCGAATACCAAGTCCAAATACACACCCACACAGACTTTCAGTATGTACTATTTTGAAATATATACCATTGAAAATAATACCTTTGAGTATCGTTCTAACATTAATTCTTAGAAATGACTCGTTGCTCCGTTCTTGCTGACGCTCTTAACGCCATTGACAACGCCGAGAAGGCTGGTAAGAGACAGGTCCTCATCAGACCCTCTTCCAAGGTTATCATCAAGTTCCTCCAAGTCATGCAGTCCCACGGTTACATTGGTGACTTCGAATACGTTGACGACCACCGTGCCGGCAAGATCGTTGTCCAGCTCAACGGCCGTCTCAACAAGTGTGGTGTTATCTCCCCCCGTTTCAACGTCCGTATCGGTGACATTGAGCAGTGGATTAACAACCTTCTCCCTGCCAGACAGTTCGGTTACATTGTCCTCACCACCTCCGCTGGTATCATGGACCACGAACAGGCCAGAAAGAAGCACGTTGCCGGTAAGATTCTCGGTTACTTCTACTAAGCATTTGGTTTTTTTTATATGAAACGAATATTTAATAGAACCTGCATTTAAAATAATGATAATGATGGAATTTATTTTGAAGTTATTTAAGAAATAAAACTTTGTATATTATTCACAACCGTGTTTTTATTCGTAACTGAAATAGTTACCTCACATGATATAACTAAGACTGTGAGGCTTTAAAAGAAAATTATGTAAAGTATTGTTTGACGTACACCTTATTTATATGTTTACAAATAGCTCTAATTACTAGCTATTACGTTGTTGATAATCACAATCAACTAGACTCAACTCAATAGTAAAGTGGACTCCTGTTGTATATATAATACCACCTATATTTTGAAATAACCAAGCTCTTTTTGAATTAAATCGATGGCTCCTAACAAATCTATTTCTTTGGGTACTACTCCCATTGCTGACCACTCTTTCTCCAATGACAAGAGTCTTCTTGCAGTCGCTAGAGACTCAAATGTTGAGCTCTATTTCACAAATGAAAAGAAAGCTCAGCTTGATACCACGTTGAAAGAACATGACAAAACAGTCACATCTGTTGATATTTCTCCCAGTGGCCGTCTTGTTACCTGTTCTCAAGATCGCAACGCTCTTGTTTGGGAACCTCAGGCTGATGGGACGTGGAAACCAACTTTAGTATTACTTCGTATCAATCGGGCTGCCACTTCTGTCCGATGGTCTCCTGATGAAAAGAAATTTGCTATTGGTTCTGGTGCTCGTGTTATCGCTGTCTGTTATTTTGAAGAAGAAAACGACTGGTGGATTTCTAAACACATTAAAAAGCCTATTAGATCAACTATTTTGTCTGTTTCATGGCATCCCAATTCTGTTCTTTTAGCGTCAGGATCTACAGATGGTCACGCTCGAGTCTTTTCAGCTTTCATCAAAGGCATAGATACTCGTCCTGCTCCAACTAACTGGGGTGAACGTATTCCTTTCCAAACTCTTTGCGGTGACTTTGTTAGCGAGTGTGGTGGTTGGGTTCACGATGTTGCCTTTTCTCCCTCTGGAGATGCTCTTGGTTTTGTCACACATGATTCTAGCATTGTTGTCGCTTATCCAGGAGGTCCTGAGCAGCCTCCCAGAGCGGTTGTTTCTGTTTCCATGTCATCTCTTCCTCTCAGATCTCTGGTCTGGATTGATGAGAATAGTATTGTGGCTGCTGGTAATGATTGTCATCCATTTGTGTTCCAGGGTGATGAAAACGGCTGGAAATATAGTTCTTCAATTGATGATCCCTCAAAGGCACATAAATCTGAAGCGAAAGAAAACACAGCTTTGAATATGTTCCGTCAACTTGATTTAAAGGGCACTACTGATGTCAGTGCTAATAGCTCTGGTCTGGCTACCATTCATCAAAACGCAATTACTCGTATCCGGCCCTACGAAGTCGATGGAAACAGAGTTACCAGAATTTCGTCTACTGGAAATGATGGGAAAATTGTTTTTTATCAAGTTTAAGCACTTTTTTCGCCAGTCATCTCAATTTATAAATTAATGTATAATGTGTAAAATAATATTGTGTCTAGTAGAATCACTCAAAATCAATCCTAAATATGCATAATTGATTGATTATGAGGGCAACCTCACATTTTTGTGGGTGTTTTTCCTCTTTTTAAACATCACCTCAATTTTCATTTCTTAGTTTCTCGTTATTTTTCAATTCACCACCAGTTCACTTGCTCACAATGCCTGAAAATTTTGACGAAATTGAACTGCAACACCATTTTGATTTTGAAGATGAGCTTTCAATAATACATAACCAAAATGTCGACAATAACGCTGATCCTATCCGCCAAATCCTGAACAATATGGATAAAATCTTATTTATGAACTACAAAACGTCACGAGATGCCATTTATAAAGAGCAACACCATCTTACAACTGAAACAAAAGAGAACGAATCTGAAGACACAAATGACTATGATTTTTACCGTGGAAAAAGCCTAAGAACTGTAGCGTCGTATCGTTCTCGTCAACTAAATTTCATCGCTTGGGCTCGAAAGTCCATAGACTGCAATTACCCCGAAATAGTTACCAGTCGCCGAGCAGTACTTTACATGACCGAAAACTTGGAACGAGTAAACTCCAAAAACTCAATCAATGGGCCGGGCATGTACGATGCATGTACTTCAGCATTGTCCGAATTGATGGAGATGCAGCGCGAAGCTATTGGCTTATACCCCGTATTAGCTGACCCAAACGAACCTAGACTAGAAAGCTGGCCAATAACTCTCCGTGATATCCTTGTCCGGTCATACATTGGAACTAAGAAACGATTTGATACCTATGTGAAAAAACCACTTGCCGAAATGACAACGGATGCTACGGATCCAGTTGAATATATGACAAGTCTGGAGAAGCTTTCCAAAGAAATGCTAGAAAATGGACGTTTTTGCATGCACTTTGTAATTTTGGGATGTCACACTCTAATGATGAAGGCCGAATCAATGAAAGATATGGAACTTTCAAATATTATACTTGGAAAAACTGAAAAGGGCGACAAGATTCTTTATTTTGAAACATTCAATTCAATTGGATTTTCTGAAATTTCAGCATCACTGCGGCACAAGAATCCTTTACTCTGCTCGCATTTGTCTTTGGCACTTTTACTATTTTCTCGATTCCATATAAGACGCAACCGCAAATTTGAGGAGCCAATTGACTTTTCAGATTCCAAAACCTGGCACCGAATCAAAGTGATTCGTGGTCTTACCCCAACATCTACATTTTCTTCCAACAGATTTGAAGTCAAAATACGACAAGAACTTACAGATTGTGGAGTCAAATACAAAAATCTACCGCACTATTTCCAAGACTGCTCAGCTCGATATTGTCTAGACAACTCTCTGCCGACTGAGGATGTGAGAATTTTCGGGCATTGGGACAGAAACCCAGATCTTCAAGATCCGGATCGTATAGTTCCATTGGCTCCAATGACATTTTTGGCTGGGTTTAAGGAAGGCGAACCTTACAAAGTCATTAGGAGTGAGTTACCACCACCGCAGTCTGTTTGCAACAAGATATTTCCTTTTATAAATCCATATCTCGAAGCGATCAGCAATGGCACATTAGAAGAACTAATTATTTCTGAACGAAAAGCAAAAGATAAACCCAACCTCGACAACACAGAAAGCACTGAGCCAGATGGTGAAAGAAAGTCTAAAAAACGCAAAAGTAAGCACTATAGACCCTCTTCTGAGGATCTCCAAAAAGTTATTGATGTTGTGTCAGTTTTAGATTACCTCAGAAGCATTCTTGTTCAAGATATACCCGTTATTAAGCAACACATACCAACAGTCGGGAATAGGCATATGTTTCAATGGAACGACTTTGTAAGGTTTTCCGCTTTGCAATGTCAACACAGCAAATATGAGAATATTCTAAATGAATTTCCCACTTCTGTTGATTCAGCATTGGGTGGTGCTCTATCAAGCATTCATTTGCTCAAGCGCGCAGTCAACTTTTTCAGTGAAAACTTTCCATCTATGGAACATCTTGAATCAATTGATTTTAACTCATGCAGTCAATCAGAATCAGATTCAAACGACGCAAGTATATCAAACGAAGACTTAGAGACCTCCTTATCTGGATTCCAGCCCAAAGAATGCCTTACAATTCACGAAGTTTATGAAGATTTCAAACGTCTGAATATGCATCGCGATGCTCTTGTGAAAAAGTTTGGACTAATGAAAAAGATAAGCCAACACAGAGCATACCAACGACGCCAAAATATTTATAGACTAGTTGGACGCTTTCTGACAAGCGGATATCAACTAAAAGAAGCTCTTGATATTTTAGAGCAAGATTTTGCTTCTAGACATATGAACATCAACAGCTACTGTGATATGAACAAAGATGAAGTCAAAAAAAAATATCACTTAAAAACATAAATTGTATATAGAAATGAAATCCTGTTTCTTTAAATGAGAGATTGTAAGATCTTATTAATTGCCACTCTTTTATTAAAATGACAGACACTAGTTGCATTTAAATATTAAATATACATAATTTGTGGTTCTTTACTTTGCTGGCTTTTTGTTGGTTCTAGTATAAACAGCCAACAACAATGAACAAATTGTTGATGTAACCAGTGCAGCGCTAGGATACTGGATAGTATTAAAATAACTAGACGGCTTGTTTGTAGATTGGTGAATCAAAAGACCAACAATAGGAGAGCCCAGAAATTTTCCAATGCCTCTGAAAAGGTACTTCATACCAGAAACTGAGTAATATACCTGCATGCCAAAAGTTTCGCTCCAAAAAGCCGGAAAAAGCGATATGATAGGACCAGACCCAATTCACTACAGTACTACAAAAACCAATGAATGTTCCTCTTGTTGGGATGAGCCACAAAGTGTAAATTTTCAGCATGCTGGTTGCACAGCAAAGAAAAAGCATATTAGTGCGATCAATGTAGTCAGAGTACAAACCGAGTTCAACTTTAGATGCAGCATTCAGTGCGTTATTCACAGCAATAACAATGGCACCTTGAGTGCTTGTAAACCCAAGTGTTCTACTGAATGTTGCTAAGTACACAAGGGGAATTAAATATGTCATTGACTGGAATATTGCACAAAGGATTTGAAGATGGAACAGGCTAGATTTGAAAACAGAAAATAGGATCGTTGATGAATCAGATGTGCTACGGTAGTTTGGATGAGGTTTAGCAAATCAACTGCAAACGCCAGTAACGCCTAAAGCAATAAATCCCAAAAGTCTGAGTGTCCATTTCCAGCCGACGAGCTGAATTAGGTACTGCGCTAAAGACGCAAAAGCCAAAGAACCAAAACCAGTACCTGAAAGCAATATACCCATAGCAATTCCATGGTGCTTGACGTACTACTGCGGAGTATAAATTACCGGAGGAAGATACGTCAAAGAAGTTCCAATTCCAAGCATGAGACCTTATGTGAGAGCAAACTATCATGTTTTGATACAAAAGCAGGCCAAAATGAGGCCTAGAGAAAGCATCAGACTTCCTATTCCCATTAAAACTGTTGCTGACATATGTTTTCTGATTTTGGACTGGAAAGTTCCGCCCAAATAAGTAACGGAAAAAGCTAGAGTGCCGATTATTGCAACAGCAGCTGGATTCGCATAGTAAAGAGGGCCACCATCAGCACGATAGGATTCTGGGAATACACCAAAAGTGAAAGCTACTCCAAAGACAGTAAAGTTGGCAAAGAATCCGCTCAAAGCGCATTGTAATCCTTGACGGTTGATTTCAGGGTTCTCAAAAACAGCGATATTTGCAATATCATCAGGGTTTTCCTGTGTTTCGTGAGTAGTATTGGGTTCTAAGACTTGAAATTGAGATATATTCAAATCTCGTTTTTCAACTATGTTATCGTTTCTCAAAGATATTGTTTCTTGTTATGTTTTACAGGCTTTAAAAGACATGAATATATAAATGAAAGAATAGTTAAAAGTCCATGTTATATATAGTTCACAACTCTCAAATAAATTCGTTCAAGCAACTGAAACTGTGGGGAAAGCATATGTTGAAGGCAATAAATTTTATCAACAAGCAGTTGAGAGATTTTTACAGATTTTTGTTAACAAAAATAACGGTCACAATAACCAATTCCATGCAGAAAATGACGATAACGGATCTGGTTCATGTTTTCTTTGCAGGAGAAGACCACAACTTGCATAATAAGAAAGTTTTTAGTAATGACTTAACAGGTCTCAATAGTAGGTTTTCGTATGAAATATCAAGGATCCAAGTTTATTGGGTTAGATCTTTTGCATTCTCCCGTGTAGTCAAGAATCTGAGTTTATAAAGCTTAATCAATAGTAGAGCTATCCTTTTCTGAATCATAAGCATACATTGCATTCACAATGATCGATATGAAATGATACAAGTTGTACAGAATTCTGTCTTTCGAAAGTCACATGTATGTAAACATGAATCTTTAATTGATCTTGGTGCGAAAATACAATGTTTTGTCTCAAAAGTTAATAACAGGATCAGAAATACACCTGCAGAAGACATAGGTTTAGAAATTGGTTGTTAGTGGCAGATCTTTGGGCTGTTTTTTGGAATTAATTGAAAATTGCAAGGAGAGAATTAATTTGGCAAGAATGGCTAACTTGTGTTTTAGTTTGAAATCTATATTATTGATACTTTCTAGTTTCAAACTAGTTTATAAAATTTTTGAGGTTAAAAAAGCACATAGTCTTTTTCAGTAATCATGATATTACACGCTATGAATAGATCGCAAAAGACGTCCAATGGAATTACAAGTATTAAATATTAACTTTTTATTCGAAACAAAAACCACTGGCTATTTTTGAAACTAGAATCTCAGAAAAGCATGGTTTCAATAACTATTAAAACGCGTCAATAGTCTTGAGCCCAATAAGGATTTACAATTCATAGTTTTTTCGACTAGTCTAACGACTCAACCGTTTTTCATGTGTGTAAACGGCTGAATTTTTCACTTCGTTTATCAAATATGAGACAACTGGTCTGGGATTAATACACCTTGAACCAATGTTTGTTTCAATTACAGTCAACACTTTAATAATTGAGTGTTTTCAAAACGTTCATCCAGGACCTAGATGGGATTACCGGTCACTACCCGTGTCGAATAGGCGTACGGCTTCACAACTATCGATAGGGAACCGGGGTTAACTACTAAACATAACGCTATGATTGGTCGGCACCCCACTCGGTATGACTTATTCAGCTCTGACTAGAATATTCTTCAAGAATTACCCTGTCTGTATTGATCCCAGCCATTCGCTGCGAATCTGTATATATTTCCGGATTTCTCCACATTCTTTTTTTTTTTTTCATCCATCCTAATTTTTCATTACCCATTACCCATATTCACAATGCAGAGCTCTGTCTTGAAGTCTTCTGTTAGACCATCTTCTCTTAGATCTTTGGCCTCTTCTTCTGTCAGATCTTACTCCTCTCACAAGGAGCTCAAGTTTGGCATTGAGGGCCGTGCTGCTCTTCTCAAGGGTGTTGATACCCTCGCTAAGGCTGTCTCTGTTACTCTTGGTCCTAAAGGCCGTAATGTTCTTATTGAACAGTCCTTCGGTTCTCCCAAGATCACCAAGGATGGTGTAACCGTTGCTCGTAGCGTCACTCTTAAGGACAAGTTTGAGAACATGGGTGCTCGTCTTCTTCAGGAAGTCGCTTCCAAGACCAACGAAACTGCTGGTGATGGTACTACCTCTGCCACTGTTCTTGGTCGCTCCATCTTCACTGAGTCTGTCAAGAACGTTGCTGCTGGATGCAACCCTATGGATCTCAGAAAGGGTACCCAGGCTGCTGTTGAGGCCGTTGTTGAGTTTCTCCAAAAGAACAAGCGTGAAATTACCACTTCTGAGGAAATTGCTCAGGTCGCTACCATTTCTGCCAACGGTGATACTCACATTGGCCGTTTGATTGCCTCTGCTATGGAAAAGGTTGGCAAGGAAGGTGTTATCACTGTCAAGGAAGGTAAGACCATTGAGGACGAGCTTGAGGTCACCGAAGGTATGAGATTTGACCGTGGTTACATTTCTCCTTACTTTGTTACCGACACCAAGTCTGCTAAGGTTGAGTTTGAGAACCCACTTTTGCTTCTTTCCGAAAAGAAGATCTCCTCTCTCCAGGACATTCTTCCTTCTTTGGAACTTTCCAACAAGACCAGAAGACCATTGGTTATCATCGCTGAGGACATTGACGGTGAGGCTCTTGCTGCCTGTATTCTTAACAAGCTTCGTGGCCAGGTCCAGGTCGCTGCTGTCAAGGCTCCTGGTTTCGGTGACAACAGAAAGTCAATTCTTGGTGACATTGCCACTCTTACTGGTGGTACTGTCTTCACTGAAGAGCTTGACATCAAGCCTGAGAACGCCACTCAGGAGCAGCTTGGTACATCTGGTGCTATTACCATCACCAAGGAAGACACTATCATTTTGAACGGTGATGGTGACAAGCAGAACATTGCTCAGAGATGCGAGCAGATCCGTGGTTACATCAGCGATGCTCACACTTCTGAGTACGAGAAGGAAAAGCTCCAGGAACGTCTTGCTAAGCTTTCTGGTGGTGTTGCCGTCATCAAGGTCGGTGGTTCCTCTGAAGTTGAGGTTGGTGAGAAGAAGGACAGATTTGTTGATGCTCTTAACGCTACCCGTGCTGCTGTTGAGGAAGGTATTCTTCCCGGTGGTGGTACTGCTCTTCTCAAGGCTTCTCGCACCCTTGACTCTGTCAAGACTGAGAACTTTGACCAAAAGCTCGGTGTCAACATCATCAAGACTGCCTGCACCAAGCCCATTCGCACCATTGTTGAGAACGCTGGTGGTGAAGGCTCCGTTATTGCTGGTAAGCTCATTGACGAGTTTGGCGAAGACTTTAACAAGGGTTACAACGCTGCTGTTGGTGAGTTTACTGACATGATTGCCGCTGGTATCATTGATCCTTTCAAGGTTGTTCGCACTGGTCTTGTTGACGCGTCTGGTGTTGCTTCTCTTCTTGCCACCACTGAATGCGCCATTGTTGACGCTCCTCAGCCCGCTGCTCCTGGTGGAGGTGCTCCTGGTGGCGGTATGGGTGGTATGCCCGGCATGGGTGGCATGGGCTTCTAAACTCTTTAAATCAATCGAGTTTCTATATTGTTGTATTAGACATTTCCTATTTATGATTCACATCCCTTTTCCTTACCCAAATACCAGAATAACTACCACTTGTTCATAATTGTTTACCCTTGTTTTTGTTTTTTTTGCTTTTTGATTGTCAAAAGTTGAATGTACAGAAATAACTTTTTGACGCTTTTTGTTTTTTTGTATATATATTAAATATAGATAATAGATGAAGCTGCATTTTTTGCAGATATTTTTTTTGAAAAAAGATTAAATGGGTAGGATAATTGTGATTAGCTTCAAACATGTAAAAAGGCGTTGATTTATATATATATTTATTTACAATTGTGATGTTCCTTTATGTTTACCTTTTTGTCAGTCAGTTACAGCAATGAACAAGGTGGTTAGAATAGTGCCAATAATGAGATTTTCAAGTAGAGACGCGTCTCATTGAACTGTAATGACCAACAGGATAGAAACGGAGCTTTCATTACTACAAGTAGCTAATTTGTCATTTAGACTCTCGAAATAGATAAAATAGTAAATCAATTGATATATCAAGCTTTATAAATATCAAGCATATGTTTTGCAGAAAAAAAAAAAAAAAAAGAAAATTGTAGACTGGTTTTGGTGATCATTCCTACCTTTTCAGGCGGTCTAGATGGATGTTATTGGTAACAACGCGAATAGGTTTATTTTATATTTTTTATAATCTTGCGTGTGTGTGTGTGTGTGTTGACCTTTTTCTGTCGGTACAAAGACATGTGTAGCTTGATTCTTAACTTTTTAAACGCGTTAGTAATAGCTTCTTTTTTTTTTTTTTTTTTTTTTTTAAGATAATGACAATAACAAAGTAAAGACGTTATATTATTCAACTACAGTGAAAGCATCCAATCCATTAAAAATACGTATATCTCTAGTCAGTTAAGTGAGCCGTATGAGTGTGTATCATGAAGCCAGCCGTAGATTAGCTAAAGATTTATATTTGGGCTTGAGTGATTATTCATAATTTATAAATTACATCTTCAATATATAAAAAAAAAAAAAGAAAATGTAAGATCTGCACCCATTACACACTTGAATTTGGCAGTATGTGTAATGTCTGTTTCTATGTAATGGGTGGGGCAATTCGCTACAAAATTGTCTTTCATGTGTATTGGATATATCAGCTCATACACATAAGCGCACCAATATTAACACTAGCACGCTAACCCACATACATTACTCTTGTTTATATATGCGTGGGAAAAAAAAGATCGTAAAGAGTGATGTGTGTGTGTGCTTGTAGACTCAAGAATACTCAGTGGATCGTGTCACGGTAGAGCTGGTCACGGCGTTGAGCAATATTCGCAGTTGTGACGCTGGAACAAAGGCGTATATATGAGAATGGCCAAATATACACACACACATTGCCCTGTACATGAATAGCGCTCTTTGTGTGAGTGTGACGCGTTGGGAGTGCTAAATCACAACTTGATATTAGTTGAATTAGTTACACTTCCAAAAATTGGTATATGTAATTTAAAAGAAGAAGAAAAAAAACGAATTTAAAAAAGGATATAAGTTTATAATAATAAAAAATAACAAGATAAAACAGAAAACAAGTCACAATGAATTGTAGAGAATTAAAAACAAGTGCAAAGTCAAACAATCTAATTTACTTACGAAATGACATACACTCAATACACACAGACACACACATACAAGCCCGCACATGTGCCAGCCACACATTCACAGTATATAAGGCCTTTTGCCTGTCCCACCTTCTCCCTTCTTGCTTTATCACCACTCCATTTACTCACACACACACTTTATATATACACATATATATATCTTCCACACGCTCTCTATTTTTCTACAGTATGTATCTGGCACCTATTCTTTTCGCGTTTACTGCTTTCATAACTAGTTTCAACTCAACACAACATAATTCTACGCGACTTGCTGATCTTACTGTCGCCATCAAGGAGCATTTGCTTTAAAAAAATTTGCAATTTTATTTTTTTAAAAAAATTAATCCTTGAAAACAGAATTCTTCAGTGAATTTTTTTGGATCATGTTTTTTGATGATGATAACTAGTTTTCGACGCGTCGTATTTACATTTATTGATGTGTATATTCAAGACCCTAGTACTAACAATAAATTTCCACCAACTTTGACGATTTCCTTCGCGGTTTTCGTTTTAAATTAAATTAATATTTTTTTAATAATATTTTTTTTAGTTTTTAAAAATGCCTAAGGATTCTACCACTCCCACCCAAAGAAAGTCCAGAGCTAAGGCTGACGGTTCTCGCAAGAGAAAGAAAGATGCCAACGCTCCCAAGCGTCCTCTTTCTGCCTACATGTGGTTTGCCAACGACAACCGCAACACTGTCCGCAGCGACAACCCAAGTGCTACTTTTGGCCAGATTGGTCGTCTCCTTGGTGAGGGCTGGAAGGCTCTTTCTGAAGAAGAAAAGACTCCTTACAAGGAAAAGTCTGCTGAAGACAAGAAGCGTTACGAAGCTGAGATGGCTGAGTACAAGGCCAAGTCTGAGACTGCTGAACCTGAATACGATGAGGCTTAAACTGTTTGTTTAAATCTTGTTCTATTCCCATTCATTTTTTTTTCTCTCTCTCTCTCTCTATCTGGTCATTTTTTGTATTTATTTCTTGTCGTTTGTAATCTCTTATAAATATTTTATTTTTGTTTCATGTTATAATAACCTTTCTTGCAACTCTTGGATTCTTGATAGCTGTTGTTTAGAACCAGTGAACAACAAGACATAGATGCTGTGATTCTTGTTTGTGCCAGAAGGAACGAAATAAATGTGATTGACTAGGTTTTAAATACCTGGCTGATGTTGGTGTTTTATATATTATATTTCCAAGAGATCCAAAAGACAAAAGTCCTAAAGGCTCATTTCAATAAATGTTAATTTCACACGTCATTAGTATTTATATTTATCAAGGCTCTCATCTCTAATGCTTTTAGCATGTCTTGAATAGATAGATACATTTAGAAAACTATGTGCTCGTTATGACTACAAAAAAATCCTTGGGCTAGTGAAAAGTGGTGTTCAATCGCGTTGGATATACTCAATGGCACGATATATTCTTTCCAGCGACGTGTTCTACAAGATCCAGTGTTAAAAAGCAGTCATGAAGGTGTTGGTGTGGATGATGATATATATGTGTTGGTGTATTGACATTAATTGGCATCCATACATTATCCAAGCCCTGGTTTTGAAAGGCTGAAATATATATATATATATATGTGTGTGTGTAGAGGTGTATACATATATATTTACGCCTATGTGTGTGGTGATATTCAGTGTGAAGGATTTTTGTGCGTTCGCACATACATTTTTTTTTTTTCGACAGTCATAGAAAAAAAACCTGCCCAGCTATGTGGGAGCCTATGAGTATATGTGAAAAGATTGTGTGTGTGCTTTTTCCCCTCTACGCGCTTATGTCACCATACTTTAAGCTCTGGTAACACACATACAAATACACATATACATTAGGCTTGAGCACAAAATCCGCTTCAACATACACATACTTGGAAGCCCACACACACACAACAAACATAATGCTTTACATACATGAAAACATTTTGCATATCCTTATGTTAGCCAATAGCAATAGGGAATCGGGAAATATCAATGGCTAAATCAGACAGGAAAATGCTAAAGTATTTAGCTGTTATAATACTGCACAAATTGAGCTAAACCTCGAAAAATACAAAAGATGTAATGACAAGACATGTAACACAGAAACATATTAAACACACACACACTGAAAATAACAAAAAATACAAAAATAGCAAATGCAGGTATTTGACTACCTAGTCTTCATATGCTTTCATCATGTTGTCACGAGCTCAGGTGACAACTTTAAAAGGTTTGCGGTGCCCAGAACTTTGTTTCACGATTATTGAAATCCTGGCTGACCGTGCGGATTCACTTAGAAGGTGTTTTTTTTTTTTGTATTTGGAAAAAGGAATTGTAGTACTTGTTATATACACAAGTGTTGGCTGGTCCAGTATATTTTAGTAATATTGGGCTTGTTAGTGGGAGATATATACACTGGTATGGTCACAATTAGTATGTGTGAACTGTCGACAGAACGTGTAGCCAAATAGTAGTATTTTATACTAACCAGCACAGTGTGAACAAATCGTGGATCTTTTGATATTCCTAGTAAGTAAAATGTTGGACATTTCGTGATGTTACTAATGAAAGTACACTATTGACATCGTCCTTGGAGCTGATTTCTTTTGAAGATTTACTCGGGAGAGACCCAAAACTGAATGTAACTAGCCGATTCACACCAAGACACAGAGTTACGCGTTGAATTGATAAATGTTTGAAATTCACGCTTGATGAATCCAAGTATTTACGTTTATCAAAAAAGCCGGGTTTCAATGAAAAGTTGGGTAGTTCATGTGCATCTATAACAGGTACTGTTTTTGCTCATGGAAGTATTTCCCACGCTTTTCTAGAAACAGTACAAAAAATAGATTTAAGATCACAAAATATCAAATTGACGTATTATTTATATCAGCCATAATCATATTTATTATGGGTTTATTTACTTTGACGTTTATCAAGTCTACTGTAGTGTACTCACACTGTAGTTACATGAGCCTGTGATTCCACGACACTGAATCATTTCCATTTCCATGCACACACACACATCATCGCCCAACCTTATTAATTAAGTTTACTTAGGGCAATCCAGCTTTGTTTAAAAAATCGAAAAATGAAATAAATAAAAAAAATATAAAAATATAAAAAAACAAAAAAACAAAAAAACAAAAATAGATAGAAATACGACACGACGTAAAGAAAAACTGTCAGTAGCAAACTTATATAAATTCATCAACTCTTGCTGTTTTTTTCTTTTTTTCATTTCATTTCTCCTTCCTTTTTTATGACTTTTTATGACTTTTTAATTTTATTTTAAATTTCATTTTATATTTTAGGTGTGGAGTTCACAATTAAATATAACCAGACAACTCAATTACTTTCAACAAGAAAACAACGTTAAGACAGACACTTACAACACATGAACAAAATGACTATTGATCAAGAAACTGCTGATCCTGTCGACGCCTCTGCAAGGTACGCTTATATTTATTCTTTTATATTATAATTTTTCACCTATGTCACTGTCGTGTCTTGTGTTTAGTGTTATACAATGCTATTCTACCAAAAAAAAAAAAAAAAAAAAAAATCAAAGATAAACACCTAAAAACACGAAAAACCAACTATAAATACAAATTAAAACACGAAAAAAACAAAATTCAATTGCACAATGGCTAACCAACTCAATTGATATCTCATGCTTATTATATTGTCATGGAATTTCAATTTTATTTTCTTGCTTCATTTTTTAGCGGAACTAAGCGTTCAATTGATGATTCTAAATTGTCAACCGAGCAACCAAAACAGGAAACTGCTGAAATCCAAGAAGAGCAACAAGAACAACCTGTCGACAAAAAACCAAAATTGGATACTGAATCTCAAAATGAGTCAAACGATGATGCAAGTGCTGAACCAGCGGCTTCTGAAAAACCAACAACTGAAGAACCTGAAAAAGCAACCAAGTCAGAAGTCAATGCTGATCAAGATGCCGAAGATGACTTAGAGGAGGAAGCCTACAAGGTCGAAGAACCCGCCGAAGACGAGCAAGAAGAACAGGACGAAGAAGAGGATACTGAAAACAAAGAAGCAGAAGAAGTCGAAACTGCTGCTGATGCTGGTAAGGATGGCGAAGACGTTGAAGGCGTTGCTGACGCTGAATTTGACATTCGCAAAAACATTTTGGCTAAAGAAAGTGAAGAAAATTCAAAAGCTCCTGAACCCGCTACTGAGCTTCCTCCTGTTGCTGCTGCTGTTTTGGATGATTAAGTATGATCAAGTTGGTAATTTGCTTTTTGGAAAAAAAAAAAAAAAAGACAAAGAAACAAACCAAATCAACAAGCTATCATCTATATTTTTATTCCTATCGTTTTCATGATTTTTTGGATTAATTCAAGGTTTTGTTTTTAATGAGATATTACTATTATTATTATTATTATTATTATTATTATTATTATTATTATTATTATTATTATTGTTATTATTATTATTATTATTGTTTTTATTATCATTATTACATTTTTGGTTTTTTTAATACAAAGATAATTTATACACAGACTTATAATCTTGGAAATCCGAGCAATTGTTTGCTCAAGTTGATTCGTTTTAACTGTCTATATAAAAAGGAGGAGAGGAAAGAAATTAAAGTTTGTTAAAAACAAGACAGTAATGAATCGTGCTAACAATATACCAAAGACCTGTTGATTTATGCGAGAGTATTATGCCTGGTTGCAATTATAGATGAGTACCTTTTTAAATTTCAACAAAAACATAAACACAGATACATATAGAACAAATTCACAAATAAAACAAACATTTTTTGAACCTCCATTGAACCAATTGAAGTTCTTCATTACTAAACTTGCCAAAACAAAGTGATAATGATTGTCATAGGATACCAAGAGCCTGGCCATATTCACAGTGCTTCAATATAAAGACACAA
This sequence comes from Magnusiomyces tetraspermus, assembly GCA_030578715.1. NCBI lineage: Eukaryota > Fungi > Ascomycota > Dipodascomycetes > Dipodascales > Dipodascaceae > Magnusiomyces > Magnusiomyces tetraspermus. The sequence goes on from JAKTYL010000069.1 coordinate 48,158, forward strand.
GTGTGTCAATTTGTAGTTACACTACTTTTCATTTGATAGTTTCACAATTAATAAAAAGAATGTATAAATTAATTTTACATATAAAAATCAACAGCAATAAGTAAACAGATTACCTTCCACTAGCATTGTTGTTTCGCCTTAACCCAGGACCACTGCTTGTCCCAGGCTTGCTATTATACCCTTTAAAAGAAGGCGCCGTCGATTCAGTCTCAGTTTCAGTAGAAGAACCCAACATGTCAGTCCGCCGTTTAGACGCAATTGGTCTACGGCCTGCTGCTGCTCCAAAGGTATCTGCTCCTACATTCACGCCACTACCGCTGTTGCTGCTGCCGCTGATATGGCTTGTAACACTTCCGCGTGAGATTCTAGAGTTTGTGACCGACGCCGTGCTAGGCATCACGCCGCCAGCGTTCAGGTACCTGCTAGTGACATTAGGAACCGATGCTGTTCCGTGTTCATGTCGGTTGGAAGACGCTGGTGTTGCCGTACTGCTTCCCATGCTGTTCCATCCAACATGATTACTTTTGATTCCGTGCTCACGTTGTGGCACATTTGCAGCACTTGGTGCTTCTTGATTTCCATACCGAGAAAGACCAAAATAGTCAGTAGCCTCAGCAGTTGCTGAGCCCGTGTTTGATGCATGTTGTCGATTAGAGCCGCCAGGGAAATGTGACATTGGCGACGACAACGTTGGCCCTGTGGCTCCGTTGAATCCACTTACGCCGTTCATGCCAATATGAGGAGGGGTATCTTGTACACTAGGAACTGACGCTTTGTACCGCTCGTCTTGATGCTTTTGTTGTACAGCCTGAAACTTTTTGACCAATTCGGGCCATCGAACATCCGGACTGGAATTGGATCCGGTGCCTCCAGCTGAGGAAGATGATGATGAAGAAGAAAGTGCCGTATTTCCTGCTCTGCCCAATAGCTTGTTTCCACTCGTAGTAGAATCCCTAGCTCCGGTACCAGATCTCATTTGCTGCATATGATTTGGCATATAAATATTTAAATAGCCAATTGAAGAAACACTGTTCAATCGGTTTTTGAGTGTAGCAAATGCAGACGACTGTGGTAAAAGCATAAGAATGCCATAAAGACACTTGTATAAAAACGGATGTTTTTCAGGCTCCAGCAACTGTAGCCGTAAATGCGTAAAAACTGGCGATTCCAACAACTGAACCAACTTGTCAATTTGAACCAAAAGAGGCACCGTGATTTCAAATTCTACAATTGTCTGTAGCAAAATAGAAGCGTGCTCGTAAGCCTGCGCCAACAGACAAAGTGTCAAAGCTGCAGTAGGATTGTGGCACCACGATTTGAATAAAGCGCTGAAAAAATTGACGCCTTCTTTGGTTTTTAAATTACGAAGTCGGGTACGTAGTTGTGCAAGTTCTGGTGCAGTAAGCAAGATATTGTTTAAATACTGAACCATCAAACTAGCAAACTCCAAATCGTCTTCTTCTTTTTCTAGGATATCCGCAAGTGTTGAGTATATTCTCTCTGGATTGAGGCTTAGACACAGTTGTCGAATAATCAAGTTACCGCGAGTCTCCAAAAGCCGCCTATCTGTAGAAAATAAATTAAGTAAATTGATCATGAATACGGTAAAATATTCGTCGTCAGAGTTGTATGAGATTTGTGCCAAAAGCTTCAAATCACGGGTAATAACCTGTTCCGAAGGATCAGACAAAGTTTTCAGTAATGCCGGGAATGTTCCATCGTTGATAGCAAGTATTTTTCTTGGTACCTTTCTGTGCAACATGATTAACCAGTCTAATGCTGCTACTCTGGTCTCTTCCTTTTCGTCTAAAAAGTGCAGAGTCAATGCATTTACCATTGATGGATAATCTAACTTGTTGAGTTTCCCTTCGCGCTCGCTAGCATCAGGTGGCCCTAATGGATGTCCAAGCGCTGGAGCAGAACTATCAATTACAAAATTAGGCGTGCTGTGTCCAATTCCAGAATCCAGACCAGAGGCCGAAATGTTAGTGTTGGATGACGTTCTACTAATCATGTCGCCTGCTTCATTGATATTATAGGTATCGGGCATTTCCATTATTAACTCAAACAATTTAAGATTGACTCTTTCTGCGGCTTTTCGAAGCTCATCACCATCGTGAGCCATGGCAGGAAGTAATACGGATAAAAATCGAGGACCGTATGGTAAAATGCTAACAGGCGAAATATCCAACAAGGTTTCAATCCATTTCAAAACCACAACTTGGATTTCTTCGACAGAAGAATCTAAATGAGAAATCAAGATTTCAATAATCTTTTCAAAATCAATATAAACGTCCTGTCCTGGAACATAATACCCTTCGTCCTCTTCATCTTCATCTTCTAGGTATTCTTCTTCATCAACCATAGTGTCGATGATTGGCGTTTCTGAAATAGACTCAGTCACAGAAATCTCGTTTCCAGAGTCCAATGGATTGGTATTATTGCTATTTGTGCGTATTTCTAGTTGGTTGTTCATAGTGCTTTTGTCGGCTTCCTTGTGCGTTTCGCTATCTTTTGTGCTCACTTCCTTTAGGTCGTGGTCTGATCCAGCAGGTTTATCACTGCTTTCTTTATCAGATTTGTTCACACTCAAGTCGGGTTTAGTCACGCCTGATGATATACTTGCAGAGGACATTGTTTTTGCCAAGGCAGTAACTGATTTATCTTTGTTATCTTGGTCATCTCCATCAGCGTCCTCAACTGTTGTAGAGGTATCTTTAGACTCGTTTTCCTGTCCTCCTTCTTGCTTATCAGCCTGTGTGTCTTGGCTTGCTATCGCTATGGCCTTTTCCTGAGCTGCCTTTTCCGCTGCAATTTGGGCTCTTCTTTGAGCAGCTGCAGCTTTCGCGGCCTCAATGTGTTGTTGCCGAATCTTTTGTTGTAAAGCTATTCTTGCTCGTCGTTGCTCCAAGTCTTTTTTTACATCGGTGATTCGTCGGATTTCTTGTAAAAAGTTGTCAAGAGCAGCATGTGTCGCCACTCTAACTCCAGTTGTCGAGTCGTTTAAAAAGTTGATCAGACCGCCTAGAAATTCAGGCAAATAAGAAACAAGTTCCAAGTCTGGAATTGAATCCAAGAGGGTAATCCAAGAAACAAGAAATGTACGTGCTGCAGGATTGATCACATAGATGCGTTCCATCAACAATGGAATAAACTTTGGTAAAGAAAATGCGATTTGGCGATGAGGATCTTCTTGGCCGTCTTGAACTTTGTAATCGTTACCGTCTTGCTTATCAGCTTGAGGAGGTTCATTTGCCAAAACTGGCAAGTCAGGATCGGTACTTTCTACTTCTGGTGATATAACTTCTGGAGGCCCGCTTACCACGACTGACACATAAGTAGCAGCCTTTTCAGAAACGATATCTTTGATCAGACGGTTTAGCAAGTCAGCACCTTTTTGAACGGTTTCATCAGAGTCTGCTGAAAGTTTACACAAAGCGTCAAACAATTCGTTGAAATACGGCAAGATTTCACCTTTGGCAACTTTGGCAATATTGTACATACTCTCGCAGGCATAGTATCTAACACGAGAGTCTTGATCACCAAAGCAAGCCAAGACTGGATGAACAATATCATCCAAGTAGTGACTTACTTCATGCTGACCAAGAGCAATTGCTGCAGCTGCCAAACCAATTAAACCACCGTTACGAGCGTTGGGATTGTGGATAGCATAGGCAAAGTCAGCGCTTAACTGCTGAATAATAGTATCAATTTTAGCGCGGTTGCCATCTTCTAAACAGTCTTTTATGACCTGCTCAACTTCCACAGCAGCACCTTTGCGCTTGTCGTAGACCCTATCACTGAGGCCTTTCTGAATGTCCTTATCTGTTCGAGGCGTTAGCTTGAATGGCTAGAAGACAACAATTGAAAAATAAAAATAAAAACAAATTACCCATTTCGCTTAAATATAGAAAACGGACAAGCTTCTGGCTGTATATGTAAATGAATGTAATTCAGTGTGAAGTTTGAAAAAACAACAACAAAAAAAGGTTGGAGAGAAAAGTGGAGCGGACCAAAAGTACAAGTGTGATGCAGCCACACCATAATCCTAAAAAAGAGATTTGTCGCATTAACGGTTCATCACACATTTCTTCTACACATTATAGGCAAATGTTTAAGTTTTTTATATTAACAATAATAATTAAAAAAAAAAAAAAAAACAGAAACAAAAATCATAAATATAAAGTATTGAATATTTAACAGTGAAATCATCATCAAAAAACATTATTGCTGGGCACAGTTGTCCATATCAGGCATTTGAGATGGGTCAAGATTAGATAAATCTGGAAGTCCCATATCTTCAAGGTCTTTGAGAGGATTCTCGCCAGCGTTTTTCATAAGGTCCATTGGTGGAGATCCATAGCTTTGTAAAAGTTCCATCTTAGAAGTGATGGTTTTGCGAGTTTCAGTATCCTCATCGTTGTATTTCGGGTTTTCAAAAATCTCGACAATCTCTCGTGCAACCTTTCGCTGATTAACATAGTTTTCATAGTCCTCAGCAGAGAGCTTGGGCTTGTTCTCTTTTAACCAATCGTCAAAGTTGCTGTCCATTTCTTTCATAGGTTCATACAGAACGTCTTTAGACGAAACCTGGGATAACAAGTCGTATATGAGCTTTGCCATATCCACATCACCACCATCTCCAGACAAGCCAGACATATCCTTGAGCATCTTCTCCAAAAAGTCTTCATCAATACCATTCTGAACAGACTCATCGATTTCTTGCTTAGACTCATTTAATCTGTTCATGGTTTGGTTAATGGTATCCTGGAAACTTTTCTTTTCGCCAGGTTGGGCACTGGCCTTGGTATTTGCGTTTTGAGGGTTTATGTTGAGGTCTCTAGTAGCATCAGCCAAATCATCAAAATCCTCTCCACTCAATTGGCCCGAGAATTTCTCAATTAGGGTTTCAAACTGGCTTAAAGCTTCGGGCGAACCATTCATGTCTTTGAGCAATTCTTCAAGCCCTTTTTTGAACTCTTCTGGCAATTCGCCTTCTACACCTTCGCCATCTTCATTGCCCTTTGCAGAAGAGGGTTTAGGTTCTCCCGAGGCTTTTGAGCTACCCTCATCTTTTGATTCAGGTTCAGCTGATGAGTCATTGTCGGTTTTAGTCTTTATCGCCGATGTCACTGCTACCTCTGTTTTCGCAGCTTCTGAAGGTGATCCATCTAATCCTTCTTCAAATTCGTCAAGAAATTCTAATCAAAAAGTCGCATGTTAACGTTTATTGCCCTATTTTCAAATAATCAAATAATCCGCTCATGTCTGAGGCACAACATGAAAGTTACTCCAGGAAGCAGGTAGATAGAAAACAATTCGCACACATACCATCAAGATCATCAAGCTCATCGAATTCCGGTGAATCAGACATTTTTGTTACGTTTAAGTTGAATAAATGACTGGGAATGGTGGGGTAAGTAAGATTTAAAACCGAAGAAGTGTTAGCTGATTAGAATCAATTACCCGGCTTTCATATAATTTCTATGCAAAGCCACCAAAAACTATACACTTTTTACACCAAAATCAACACAGCCGTATATCATACCATGACTAGCGATTCACGTGAACAGGATGGTTTTGGCTTTTCGCATTTTATTATTTTATGATGATTCAAAACAAACACATTTCCAGACTGTTATCTGTACGCTTGTTAAAAAATCAACGGGTTTAATAATCGGCTCATTTTTCAAAAAAATTTCAAAATGTCGACGCTTTGCTTGAACAGACTCCAAGAAGAACGGTATGTGTATTTTGATTCAAATGGTACGATCTTATATTTCTAACCCTTTAATCTGATCTCTTTTTCAAATGTACAGAAAACAATGGCGAAAAGACCATCCTTTTGGCTTTTTTGCAAAACCAGTGAAGAAAGAAGATGGCAAATTTGATTTATTTAATTGGAACGTCGGTGTTCCTGGCAAACAAGGCACTATTTGGGAGGGTGCTGTATACCCATTAACTATTACATTTCCTGCAGAATATCCTACCAAACCACCAAAGTGCAAGTTTGATAGCAGCTTTTGGCACCCCAACGTCTACCCATCTGGAACCGTTTGTCTTAGTATATTGAATGAGGAGGAGGACTGGCGACCAGCTCTCACCATGAAACAGATTCTTCTTGGTATCCAAGAGTTGCTTGATACGCCAAATCTCGACTCTCCAGCACAGGCCGATGCATTCCATACTTACAAGAAGAACAAGCCTTTGTATGAAACAAAGGTTAGAGAACAGGCCAAGAAGTACTCCAAATAAAAGATATGAGCTCCAATTGGAAAAAAATAAATAAAAAAAATACATGTCCACACGCCCCTACATCTCTTATTCCAAAAATTTGAAACAATTGTGTGGCTGTATTCGGATTATGAGTCCAACTATTTTGTGTTTTTGAAAGATATTAAGCTGGTCTAGTATTGGGAAAAAGTTGTTAGCATTGTAGTGATACTGAATGTTTTTGTTTATTGTATATCATATGTAGATTTACTAGGCTTCATAAATTTAATGCCAGCGTCTTGTCCTATTCTTCAACTGTTGTAAACATACCACAAAGTGATACACTGGTAACCCTAGCCCATAGATAGATGAAAACAAAAGCTCTTTTGGGGCTTATCACCTTAGTTTCTTTCATACCATTATCAATACTTTTGAAAAACAAAAAGATCACTTAACAATACTGTCATTTTTCTTGAATGCCAAAAGTCTTGATGACATTTATGGATATTTTTTAAACAACAACCATCTTTGACTTGGATATCACAAATGTCCTTAAATGCGGGGAATTGGGCAAAAGATTTTAATCTCCAGCCAAGGGTTCAAGTTTTGCGCGTATGTGGAAAATCAGGCATAAACTATTGATTGCCCCAATCAAGGAACGGTTTTGAAATATGTTATTTGGAAATTTTATACTAACTTATTACCTTTTGCTTTTTCAGGAATTGAGCACTGTGCAAGATTCATTTGCAACCCAAGAACAATCTTTTAAACATTTGGAAAAGGTAAGTTCAGTGCACATAGACAATGTATTACACTAGAGATCAAAAACTTACAAGTTGACAGAACATTAAGAGCTTAACTCAAGTTTCTGAGAAACTGGTTGAAAGGTATGGACTTTGAGTTGTTAATGAATGATTTTATACATGGTAACAGTTTTTAACATATGCTTTTTCTTTATTTGCCTTGTTTCAGAAATAACTCTCTTCGAGAAACACTTCAGAATTCAATCAAAAAGGCTAGAAACCAACTGAGCATGCTGCCTTCATTATCAAATGACACATATTCCGACAATAGATGATAAATTATCAATAGCTTATTGGGTATTCAGGTACAAACACATACAAGGCTTGATTAGGTGCTTGCCCTATGGAAAACTCACATTATGACCATGTCTGTACATGGTTTCTAATTTGTTTATTACAAGGTAGGCTATTGCTGTTAGTACATATAACTTATCTCATATTTTTAACTTAAGTGTATACCAATCTGCCATATGATTTTGAATGGCCTAAGCTTAAGATTTAATATAAACCTCCTCCTGTTTTTTTAAAAAATTATGTCCACTTGTACTCGGATGACTATACATTTTCAAAATTCAAACCAATATTTATTGCCAACTAAAACATAAATTTCTAAATAAACAAAAGATCATGACTTAATAATAAGTTTTCAAGTTAATCGAGTCCAACAACTCGGAAGGATTTTCAGGAGTGTAAGCGTGGCTAAACTCAGCAACTCCCTTTTTTGATCCAAAAATACTGTTGGCAGAAATGACATCTTGAACAGCTTTTGAAAACTCAGGATCACTAGCCATGCGTCCAACAAGCTCGCCAAGCGAAAACTCGACAGCGTTTTCATTGCTTTCATGCTCGGTATCAGCTTCATTAGTAGACTCAATCTCAGCCTCAGGCTCAGTTTCAGAGTTAACCTTGACTTTGTACTGGAATCCAAGCTCAGGATTGTGGGCTTCTTGTTCTTCGCTAACAGACATAATGCCAAGCTCTTCCTTAATTTTCTTGATTCCCTTCTTGTTAAAAGTGGCATAGTCCAGGTAACTCATTTTGGGGGCAGGAAGAAAGTAATCAGGCTGAGACTCAAATGGAACCTTTTCAATGAGTCGGCGAGCTGAACGACGAGGTCTAAGATCGCCATGATCAGTACTAGTGGTAGAACTAGGCATAGTGAAAAAGACTTGACCCAAACTGTAAAACTTGTTAAGAGTGTTCATGATCAAATCATTTGTTTTGACTTTGATTGAACGGGAACTCTGAATGCCAGCATACTTTTCATGAATGTCAATAGATTTGGCCCATTCATCAGGAATTTCCTTTTCAAGTTCAAATGGATTTTCGCCATCAATGTTGTAAGTCATCAACAAAGGAACACGAATGAGGCTAGTGGCACGGACATGTTCCTCGAAATGAGTAAGGTTGGAAGCAACAAGAGGCCACAAGGGAACAGCGTTTTTGTTAGTACACTTGATACCGTCATCCATAAGATGACCAGGGCAAAGGAAGATACCACCGACCCATTCGCCAGGTTGGTAAATACTGATGGAGCGACGGAAAGTAGTTTCACGACGAGCCATGATGTAACAGGTAGCCTTCTCATTTTTCTGGCCAGTGCAAATCTTGCGGCCCCAAGGAAGGTTCAAAGACTTGTCAAGAGGAAGGTAAGCGTCAAAGGCACGCTGTTCGCCATCAACACAACGAGTGATTCTCATGTGGTTCTGAGGAGGATAGTCCATAGTCTTTTGGTCCTGGACGATGATACCACTAAAGTCTTCGCCAAACTGTTGAGCAGAGCAAAGGCTGTTACTTTCAGTAAGAGGAACTGCGTTAGTAGCGGTTGCAGAGTAAGCAAGAATAACAAAAAGTTGTTTGAAGTTCATTGTTAAGATAATGTTGTTCAGTGATAGGGTTAAATCAAAGAAAGAAAAATATATTTGAATTATAGATAAGAAAAAAAAGAGAATAGTCAAAGAAATATTTGGCCTTTTTATATTTTTCAAAGACTCAGAAGAAGTTATTGATTGTTAAAGAAAAAAAGAGAGAAGGATGATAGAGGGAAAATACTGGCCTCTTATACTTTTTCAAGAGATTCTGGAACTCTCGTTTGGTATCGGAATATATGCTTATTTTTGGATGTCATGGTTAGAAAAATATATTTTGTCTAAAAAGTGCTTTGAAAAATGGAGAGCTTGAGTAAATGAATGATTGTTGGGTGTATGGGCCTCAGCTGCGAAAGTAACTTGTTGAGTTAAATGAAAGCAGTTTGTGTCTTGAGTTTGATATCTATTCAATATAAATAAAGCTGGGCTATTTCGTTTCTACCCAACTTGCCTCGGTTATTTTTAACAGCCTTATATTTGATACTTTCGAGTAACAAATAAATATTAATATACGAATAGGTTGAAAAGAATGATTAAATAAATATAAAACTAAAACATGGCCTACCTAGCATTTTTATCACATTTGGAGTTAACATAGATAGCCAGTGAATCTCTGTATAATTGCAATAGCTATTTTGGAATATAAGACAAAATAATAATTGAAAAACATGGCGATTGCAAAGCACGAATGAAAAGCCTTTATAATAAAAAAAGGTTTGAAATTGGTGAGGAAAAATATGTTTTTCAACTAGCTTAAATTACAACAAAACCAACCTAGTTTTTTTATGCAAGCTTTGAATTTTAGCCTCACATATGAAATTTCACATAATGAGATTATATGACTAAAAATATTTTTTTCATTCTTAGACTTGACAATAATAGATAATAAATCGTATACACTTTTTAAATGATGAGCTTGATGAATGTTGTTTTTATTAAACTGGCGAAGTTCATTGCTAATATTAAAGCTTAGAAATATATCAATACACAAATAAAAACACACCAATAAATAAAATAGAAAAAAAAAATACTACATAACTTGATGAAAAAAAGATTTTGCAGTTTTCAAGCCAAGAGCCGACGGCCTTTTCTTTTTCTTCTGACTGCTTTCGCCTTTGACAGAAAGATGCGGAAAAAAAGGAATAGCCAGTGAGCGGTTGGAAGCGCTTGACGAGCCTTTGTTTGAATAAAGAGAAGTTGCACTAGACTGAAGAGGAGAAGGCAACAAAAACGTATCATTAGCACGATGTTTTGAAATCATAAGCTCAGATGTAGTCGTAAGCAATGAAGACAAACTATCGCTTCTAGTCATTTCTCTTTTTGTGCTATGAATATTGTTAGTGCCACTTGACTCAAATTGCGACACAGGCGTTGATAATGGATCATTATGCTTTTTGTTTTGGCCTAAGCTTGAACTTTTAGAGCTCTTGAAAAAGGCGTCTCGCATATTGGCTATAGAACTTTTGTGTAAAGAAGAAGAAGAAGAAGAAGAAGGAAGCTTAGATTGACTTCCAGAAGAACGATGAGAGTTTTTAGGACTTTGTAGAGATGCTGAAGAAGAAAAGCTTGAGGTGCGACCTAAAAATTGCAAACCCAGCCTGCTGAGTTTGGAATTATGGTCTTTTGAGGCACTAGTGTAATCATATTGATTTGAAAGAGAGCTGGGAGAGCAGAAGTCATCAGAATAAGTGAGGCTTAAGGACTCATTAAATGAATCTGAATGAGCTTCTTCAGAGGAAAAAGGTGTGTTTCTCATAGTAGGATGTTCATTCAATGAGAGATGGAGATTGTATTTCACTGAATCATCAATATGATCTGAGCAATCAGAAAAAGATGTAGGTAAGTGAGGGATGTTGTGACCAAAAGATAATACTTCATTAGAAGAGTTTGGATGCGCGAAACTTGTTGACTTGGGTTCAGAAATTGGATGCTGTTCACAAGATGATTGACTTCTAGATCCAGAATCAAAAGGATAGTTTATATCAAAATTAGGAGATACTGACGTATTGGGATGCCCTTTGTATGATTCTTCGACTTGATATGTTAGAGTTTCATCATTCTGATATTTTGGTTCTGAGCTAGGGCCAGACCTGATTCTGCATTCCAAATCGTAGTTGTTCAGTTTCAATTCCTTATCATCCAATTCTAATCCCAACAAGCTATTATCTAAAAAGGCTTGGAAATTATCAAGGTGTGACAATATTGAATTAAATTTGTCTTGTTCAGTAAAACTGTATTTGACTAAAGGCTCTTGTATCACTTCCAAGTCATTATCAGATTCATCTTCTTGTTCCACTGGGTCTTCATCCAATACGTCGTCTGGGCAAGGTTCAAAAGAGAAACGGCAACTTGAAGGTGACATCGGAGAGTCGTAGATTGTAGACATAGATGTAGGAGCAGTATCAATTGAAAAAATGGAGCTTCTTTTAGAGGATATGCTGTCAGTTTCCAATTCATTAGAAGCATGATAATGTTGATCATTTTCCAGTGATTTTAGTGTATCGTCTATTTCTGAACCGGTAAAAAAAGAAGCAACTGTAGTGTGTAAAGGAGGTGTTTGCACCAAGGTTTCATTATGATTGTGTGGTTTACTGGACTCTAATGGAGAGAGTTTTTGTTTTGTATCGTGAAACTCAGTATGAGATTCAATCTTCTTGGGATTGGAAGTGCTTTTTATGCTTTTCAACGCATAGTCGTAAGTACTAGGCGTAGTGCGGCAAGGAACACCCATGTTAGAAGAAGGCAGGCTTGGAAGTTTGTAACAAGGAGGAGGGCTCAATGATGCATCAAGGAAGTCGCCTCCCATGTTAGCTGTTAGCTTTAATGATAATTTTCGTACTAAGGATTTTGGGGCAAACACAGGGTAATTTTTGTTTTTGTTTCCGTTTTGCATTTCGTATGTATACCCAGAAAACTGAGATAGTGCTGGAAGTTGGGTGCTAGCTGATAACGTTGGATGAGATTGAGATGTTGAACCGTCTTGATTAGATCGATCTGAAAAAACGGTTTTCTTTTGTAAAAACGGGTTGTTTAAAGATGTAGGAGGGCTGGCAAGGTGATCATCAACTTGTTGCTGATGTTGGTAAGCGCTAGTGTTTTCAGGCATCATTGGAGTAAAATTAAAATAGTTAATAAATAGTTTGGGCTTAGTATGTTGAAGATTAAAGATTGAGGGTTTTGATAAATTTTTCGAGGATACCAGTCTCTTTTTGTATTGAAAGCCAAATAAATAATAATAGAAATATTATGCTACGAAATGAGAGATAGGTAGAGTCTGTCGATATTTTTTTTTTTTAATTACCGAGTCATGCCAACGGTTAACTGGAGTGGAATCAGAAAAGAGCCTGTGCCAATTTGTAAAAAAAAAAAAAAGAAAATGTATATATTTGCTGTTTTGAGCCTAATAAAGTCAGGTATAAGCAACGAGAAAAAAAGAAACCAAGTATTTATCAAAGGTATTTTTTTTTAAAAAAAAAGTGGTTGTTGATTAAAGTTTTTTTTGAAAAAAAAAAGGAAATCTGAATTAATAAATAAAAAAACCAGAATACAAGAGAGTGCGAGATATAAAACAAACCCTTAAAACACAATACTGTTTACTGGGTAGGAGGTAAAAAATATGGAACAGGCAAGCCTTAACTGCAGTACTGGTATATGATCCAGGATTCAACATATTTAAGCACAGATGTTAGTGTCTTTTATTAATATTTAAAAATTATGGTTACTACTTCTTGTTTTGCTGATGGAAAACCACAGTGTTTTATGCAGGCTTGATTTGGCTGTAAATAGTGAGAAGCTAAACCAGTGTACAATTTGAATAAATAAAAAGAATGTAAACCAAGTAATCAAACCAAGCAAGGAGTAGGATCTGGTGATTGAGTGCGCGAGTGTAAAGATCGGTTCTCTCCGAACAAAAATTGACGATCGATAGCTGTCAAATAAATAATTACAAACAAAAAGTGAAGACTGAAATGAAAAAAAGACGTTTATTATATTATTTTTCTTTTTGTTTCAGTTCTTGAGGAGTTTAAATTTTCAGAACTGGCCTAGTTTTACAAATGCATAGCCCCGGCCAGCGATGACAAAGTGCAACAGCCTAGAATGCGATTTGCCATTATCTCGGTTCTTGCAATTCTAATTAGACTTCTTGGATTGTTCAAATGGTTCGATGTACCAAAATAGAAAAAAAACACATAGTACAATGTTGCAAAAACTGATCCAAGCTGTTGTCGTTGAGCTAGTCGATGACATACAATGCCTTAAAGCTACACAGACCAGTAAGTGTTGAAATCAAACGGGTCAAATGATCATATTGTTGAAAAAAGTGATGAAAGATTGGGTGTGTTCAACCAAGTTACTTATTCGCTAATAAATCAGTGTAAATTCACGAGAAGTCAAACTTGAAATGAGTAAGCTACGAGACTACATGATAATGAACCTCGATATTTAATGGAGCGTTAAAGTACTCGGCGGTGCTTATATGATACATCTGCCTGCAGATTCAACACGCTTGAAATGCACTGCTTCAAGTTTACCGGTATTAAAAGTTTCATAGATCGATCTAAAAAAAAAAAAAAAAAAAAAAAAAAAAACACAGTTGTCGTACGAATAAATTCATACAAACACAGGAAAAAATAATACTTTCGAATCGAGGTTTCAAATGTTTCAACTAGCGGTTCATTAAAAAACCACAAACACGCGCATATAATTGCACGGCTGATAACATTACATTTCTCTCAGTATCAAAAAATCAAGTAGTTGGTAAAAGCCTTGTGCTGAAAACTACTTAACGATATGAAAATTTTAACATGTCAGTCTTCATTATCAGTTCTTTTTTCTTGATACATATCAACTGCCAAAATCGACAACTAGTTTCCGTTTTCCAGTATACATCTACACAAAAATGTCATTTGATAGAGACGCTGACGGTATGTATATATGTTTGTCTTACAATTTGATAACAGTAGTCATGACAGTGTTACTATTATTATCAGCTTTTTTACAGACTAGTTTAAATTCATGTATTTCTAACTTTCTAACTCCATCCTTTTTTTTCAATAGACCAGCTTGAGTTCGCAACTTCGAAAAACATCAATGTGTAAGCCTTCTGCTGCAACTATGTGTTTTTTTATATTATCAATATTCAATACGAATACTTGGTTAGTGTGGAATGAATACTAACCTTTTTATTACAGCGTGCCATCATGTAAGTATTAGTGATTTGTATTCCTGAATTAGTAAAAAAATTTACAGTTGTGCTAACATAACTATTTAGTCGATGCCATGAATCTTAAAGGTATATACCATTTTTTCTTTTTTTCTTTTATTTTTCTTTCATTCATTTCTTGGATTTCATAATAACGTTGTTAAAATAATTATTTAGATTCTCTCCTTCGTGGAATTTACGCATATGGTTTCGAAGCCCCTTCTGCCATTCAAAGTCGTGCGATTACCCAGATCATTTCTGGCCGCGATACAATTGCCCAGGCGCAGAGTGGTACTGGTAAAACCGCGACCTTCTCGATTGCCATTTTAGAGGTACTGGATACCAAGGTCCGCAGCCCGCAAGCTATTGTTTTGTCGCCTACACGTGAACTGGCGATCCAGATCCAGAACGTTATGATGGCGTTGGGAGATTACATGAACGTACAGTGCCACGCATGTATTGGTGGCCGTAAGATCAATGAAGATATCAAAAAGTTTGAGTACGGACAGCACGTTGTTTCGGGAACTCCTGGCCGTGTTGCTGACATGATTAGAAGACAGTACTTGGATACCCGCCAAATCAAGATGCTGATTTTGGATGAAGCTGATACCCTGTTGGAAAAAGGTTTCCAGGAACAAATTTACGAGATTTACAGATACTTGCCACCGGCTACTCAAGTCGTTGTCGTATCTGCTACATTGCCCCACGACGTTTTGTCGCTTACCAAAAAGTTCATGACCGATCCTGTGCGAATTCTTGTGAAGCGTGATGAGCTGACGCTTGAAGGCCTTAAACAGTATTTTATTGCAGTTGAGAAGGAGGACTGGAAGTTTGACACGCTCTGCGACTTGTACGACACACTCACCATCACCCAAGCCGTTATTTTCTGCAACACACGCAGCAAAGTCGACTGGCTGGCTGAAAAGCTCAAAGAAGCAAATTTCCCAGTTATTTCGATGCATGGCGACATGTCCCAGTCTGAGCGTGAGAGTATTATGAACGAGTTCCGCCAAGGCAACTCGCGTGTTTTGATTTCCACAGACGTCTGGGCCCGTGGTATCGATGTCCAGCAGGTGTCACTTGTTATTAACTATGATATTCCTCTTAACCGTGAAAACTATATCCACAGAATCGGTCGTTCTGGTCGTTTTGGACGTAAAGGTGTTGCCATTAACTTTGTGGCTGATGACGAAGTTCGATTGTTGCACGATATTGAACAGTACTACTCAACTCAAATTGACGAAATGCCTGTCAATATTAGCGACATGGTTTAAAACATTAGTTTTTTCGTTGGGAATGCAAACTGTTTTTATCTTTTTATAGTTAATATTACCAAATCTATTTCTATAGTCCATCAAATATTAAAACATTAAAATTAAACAACACACCAAAAAAATAATAAATATTAAAAAAAGTGATTTTACAAAACAAAACCAAAAGAATAGAACAAAATTAAAAATAAAATAAAATAAAAAACAATAATAATATAGAACTAGTTTACTCAGTAGCAAACGGATATGTACTTGTAGGAGTCAAGTTTGACAAAATGGTCAAAGGAACAGTCATCTTCAAAGTCTTGAGAGGATCAAACTTGATAACGATATCAACCTCGTAGTCTCTGCATGAGTATGCCGCCAAGTAAGACGGCACAACTTGGAGGTTGTACCTGTTGCTTTGGTACTTTGCGCTTTTCTGCAAGTCCTGGAGACCAATAAACGGCACGTCAATGCAAGTCCAGTACAGCTTGATGTTTTGTGGCATGTGCGCAGGGGCTGGCATTTTTGTCCATTTGGAGTGCCACAAAGTCTTTTCGTAAACAGTGACTTCTTGCTTGCGTTCGTAAATGTTGGAAGAAGAGGGAGCAGCAGCGATATAGGCAGGAGTTGGGTAAGAAGTAAAGGGAGTGCCAGATAAGGAAACAACTTGACGACAGCGTAAAATCATGGCAACAGAAGCGATAATCGGAATATTGATGCTGCGGCTAGAAGGTTCAGGAAAAAAGACAAAGTTGAGTCGAATGTGTTTGCCTTCATTGGTGTTTGGTACAAGAGAAGGTGAAGGAATTCTATTAGAAGTTTCAGTAGGAGCCTGGTTGACATTGCTAGTACCATGTTCAGTGATTCCATGATTGTTTGCAACAGTGCTGGTATTATTGACAGCTGCACCATTCTGTTCACCATTCTCAGTTCTTTCCTGCTCTTCTTCAGCAGCCTTTGGCTCATGAATTGAGTAATACTGTAAACCCATAATATGCATCTCTGCAATTCCCATCTTGTTCAAGTTACGAAGTAAACTGCTTTCGCCCACAGACACTTGTGCTTTATACATTGCCTTTTCCAAAGTTGGTTTGACCTCTGGTGGCGCATTTCCAGTCTTCTTTCCTTTTGGATCCGTTTCAGGTACGATGGATTTGAGATTGAAAGGAGTGTAGGATGGCAAGAAAGTGATAGGAATTGAAGTCTGGGTAACGAGCTCTTCATCTGGCAACAAGTTGGGAGACTGCAAACGCTGCTGCTGAGCAAGGATGAGTACCTGTAAAAGCTTGGAATCAACTGGGAGAGCATTCTTGGTAGAAACAAGTGCCAAAATGTTATACTCAATCTTGATACTAGGAAAAGCGCGTGCAGGAACAGCGGCAAGTGCAGCAGCGCTCTTATTAGTCTTGACTTTGCTTTTGTCATTCGACAAGGTAGTACTGATGGCTTCTCCATTGTCAGATTCTAATCCATGAAGCCCACTGAGAGTCACGCCAGCATCAAGACTAATGTCCTCTTGCTCAACAGTCACAAAAGAGGGAGGGAGTCTTCGCTGAAGCTCAAGCGGAAGTTGATGGTGCTGCGGATAAGTCTCTGGAATTTCCAACTCGAAATTAAACTTGAAAGGTGCTCCCAAAATTGAATCATCGTCTTGGTTCATTTGCTCTAGCTGGCCACTATACTCATCTCCAAAATCGACACTTTGACGGCAAGACTTTAAGAAAACAACCCTTGAAGCTGGCTTTTTAGAGCCTCGCGACAAAACACTGCCTTTAGTAGCGTGCTCAGTCAAAACCAAGCACACCGCAACACCGCGCTCAGGAACAACTTCGTTTCTCGAAAATTTGAGCACACCTCTAATCTTGTCTCCAATGTCATAGGCCTTTTGAGGATTGAGAAGTTTGATTTTCAAATCAGGCGACTTGACAGAAGTCACTTGGGGCATGATGGGAAGCGAAGGAGTGGGCGACTTTTTGGAGCCAATGGTATCATTTGAGGAAACAGAGCGCATGCTAGAAGCACGACGCGTAATACTGTTTTGGCCAGAACTGGAATCATTACTGGAAACGCTCACAATGGAATTGTTTCGAAGAGTTTGTCTGAGAAGTGGGCTATCA
The DNA here is from genome assembly GCA_030578715.1 of Magnusiomyces tetraspermus. NCBI lineage: Eukaryota > Fungi > Ascomycota > Dipodascomycetes > Dipodascales > Dipodascaceae > Magnusiomyces > Magnusiomyces tetraspermus. Next base: position 65,618 of record JAKTYL010000069.1, read on the forward strand.
TTGTTGCTGCCGCCAACATTTTGATTGTTGATGCCAAGAGGAGCAATATACGAATTGGTACTGGCATCGCTACCACGCTTCAAAGATTTGAATGGCCAATACTTTCGTTTAGTGTTGGCTGAAGAAGTAGATGCAGTAGGAGAAGAAGTGGCAGAAGAAATACTAGAGGAAATAGAAATAGCGGCAGAAGAAGAAGAAGAGATAGAGGTGGCAGCGGAAGAAGAGGAAATAGTAACGCCAATGTTAGGTAATGCCACAGCAACAGGATCGTGGTAGTTTGGAGGTGCATCAAGAGGCGCGGAGAGTTCGTCAACCATAGTGTACTCTGGGGGAGCTTCGAGGATTGGTTCAAAAGCTTCAGCAGGGCCAGCAACGTTGCTAGGGGCTGGGTTGTGAGCAGGCATAACAGGAGCTGGATGATCAAAAGACTCATCAAATGAAAAGATTTCATAATCAGCAGCAGTTGAAGCAGCTTGCTGTGGTTGAGCTTGTCTGGTAGAAGTGGCAGTTGGCAAAACAGGTTGTGGAGCTGCTACAGTTTCTCTAACAGGAGCAGGTGCGGGAGCAGCAACAGGAACAGGAATAGGTGCAGAGGCTGATTGAGTCTCAGGATGTCTGGCAGGAGAAGCCTGTTGGACAAGAGATTGCCTAACAGGAGTAGAATGTTGATGTTCACGGAGTGTCGTAAGAGAAGAGGTAGTAGGAGAAGAAACCTGTCCAACCTCAGGACGTCTAATAGGAGCAGATTGCTGAGGTGCGTGCTGTCTAGAGGCCGCTACAGCGGCAGCGGCAGCAGCGGCAGCAATAGCAGCAGGTTGCTGAGTTGTAGGTGATCTGCTAGAAGGTCCAGCTTGTTGAACTTCTGGTTGTGAAACAGGAGTAGGCTGCTGAGGCCCAACTGGTTCACTTGCAGGAACAACTTTCTTGCGAGGAATAGGACGTTTGATAGGAATACTCTGAACAGATTTGCGTGCATGGGTCTTTTGTGAGGTAGATTGAGCAGAATTATGTGCAATTCTTGGTGGGATTTCGGTAGCAGGCTGATTTTTGATGGAATCAGCTTGTTGTACTGGACTAGAGGCAGAACTAGCTGGTACTGGACTAGAGACAGAACTAGCTGGTACTGGTACAGTCTGAGACACAGAAGAAGAGTACGGTGAGGCTGAATACTGAGCTGACTCAGCAGAAGCACATCCAACAGAAGCTGGCTCGACAGCAGGAGACGTGACAACAGGTTGTTGAGGCTCATTATTTCTGGTCAAGACGCTATTGCTGTCATCTTCATCCACCTCAGGGTGCTTCGCAGGGATTGGTGGAGGAGCAAACTGAGGCATGTTTGGATGGGAGTAATCTCGAGCAGCATCGTAAACGCCAAGGCTTGAGTAGTAATTTCTCTCGGCATTTTGTGCAGAAATATCGCCATAAATGTCATCCTCCCAATCAGTGCTATCACCGCCATTAGACTGATTATTATAGGTATCATTGTGATTATAATGATATTTAGCATCATTTGAATGAGCAGGAAGTGGTGAATACGATGATGATTGTTGTTGAGGAGAGTGTACTTCTTTTTCTAGCGGCTGAGCTGGTGGTGAAGATGGTGCTTTGTATTGTTCTTGAACACCAAATCTAAGAGTAAAAAAGTTTTCACTAGAACTCGAAGAAGCAATTGAAACTGGACGTGGTATATCTTGTCCAATTGACCCATTTCTATCAAAACCAGTATTCTCAGTATCATGAAAGTTTGCGGATGAAGGATCTTCTTCAACAGGATAAGGCTGGCTGTAAGTATGGTGGAAGGCGTTTGGCTCATACGGATCAGTTGAGCACATAGAAGCAGGAGGTAATGGTGCTGGATTGTTTGGTTGAGAGTAGAGAATATCAGTATGGGTTTCCAGAATGGGATTGACGATATCAGTGGTATCAGGATGAAGACTTTGAGAGCCGTGAAGGTTATTAAGATGGTAGAAGTTGTTTTGGGTATATTGGTAGTTCTGCGAATCTAATTCATTGAGATGACCAGCAGATAAGAAAGCACTCTCAGGTAAAGTCGGCAATGGGTCTTCATCATCATCATCGGGGTATGGGACAGTATTAATACTAGTACTAGTCACCACGGCCTCTTCATCACCTTGGTTATCGTCATCTGTAGTACTGCCTCCTTGTATAAGCGTATTATCGCAATTTGGACTATTCTCACCACTAGTTTGTGTGTCTCCACGGGCTTGTTTCCTCGACGTAGTGGTTAGATTGGCCAGGTCCCTGCTCTTGTTTTGGTGCCCTTTTAACAGACTTGCTGGTGGCTTGGGTGGGACGTAATATGGATTAAAGTAGTTATAAATCATATCACCATGGCCCAAGTTGTTTACTTGGCTTCTAATGCTTGACATTTTGAGTGAAAACGGCTATAAGAATAAATAAAAAAAGAGTGATAAATGAAGAATAGTAATGAATATTAAGTAGAAATAAATGAATATACAAATAAATCAATAGAAATATATAGATATTTAAATATTCGATTCGGAAATTGCAAAAAAAAAAGAAAAAAAAAAAGAAAAAAAAAGGATGAAACAGTCCAAGCGACAACGTTCAGTTTGGAATTGATCTTCTTTACAATAAACTATTGGTTAAGGTAAAATAATACAAATACCCCAGCTAGCTTAAATCGACGCAATTCACACACCCTTCTTTTCCATCAGATCATTCGTATATTTGTACATTCAACACCAGCATCTGGCCCACGTGCGTCCCAGCCGCGCCTGTTTCCACACGACCCCAGGCCAATCTCGCTGCTGATTGGTGTAATAGCTGAGCCCCTATAAGCATATTTATCGATTAAAGCAGATTGGTCATCGCTTATTTAATCACAACTAGCCTTGTTTTGGGAAACAAGCCATACGAATCTTGTGGAATAGTAAAATGTACGGGAAAAAGTTCAAAAAAAAAACAAATTCGTGGATCTTTGAGAAAAACTAGAAAAATGAAAAAAAAATCTATGAAAAATTTCAAAGGCCGGAATAAATGTACAATCCAAAAGAAACATTGTTCCCTTTTAAAACAAAGTTTTAACAAAAAAGCAAACCAAAAAAGAACAAAAGAAATCAAATATCAATTAATCTATACGCTAGACTGAGTATGTCGGTGGCCATAATAGACATTCTTACGGGCTTCTTTATACTTGCGCCCAAGATTCTTAAACTTCTCTTGCAGAGACCGTTCTTTGGTGTCAATACGCTGGGCGTAAGCCACTGCCATTGTCATTGCAGTAACCACTGGCCAGAGCCCTGACCGGTGCTTCACATTTTCAAACACCGTGAGCCAGCCAAACTTGTCTTGGTCCTCTTCTTCAACCATTGTGAGAGGGTTTTCAGGAATATTGACATATGTTACACCCATCGGTGGTGGTTGCGTATTGATGTGGGTATTCACATTTGTATTGCAAATATTATCGTTATTATTTAGAGTCTTGTTATGGGCGGTATTCGATAAAGAGTTCTGATCGGGTGCGGATGAAGAAGCAGAGGAAGAAGATACAAGGCTTTTAAAAAACCGCTTTGCGCTTCCAGAATCCTCATGCATGTCATCCCATTTGTCAATTCGTTCACCTCTTTCATTTCTTTCGTGTTTTTCACCACGTTCAAACTTGTCGCTTTTGTCAATTCTGTCAATCCTGTCGTTGATACTTGCAGTCGCACGATGCGCAAATCGAGAAAAGTCCTTCACCAATTGTTTGTGAATCTGTTTGCGACGCTGTAAAACAGCCATCACTTTGTCACTTTGAGACCCGTTAGGACCTGGGGAAAAGAAGTACACGCGTGTTGACCGTTTCTTTACTCGAGTCATGCTACTACCGGAACTAGTGCTAATAGCATTACTAACGATATTGGCATGGCTAGCATTCGCATTAGTTCCAGGAATAATCAGGCCACTAGAAGCTCCAGTTTCGTTCGCATTGCCGCCCCCAAAACTAGGACTCGAAAAATTGTTAAATTTGTTGATCTTACTGCTATTAGATCCAGAACTGCATTCCACCCCACTCATTTCCATCTCGTCGCTGTCTTCTGGAAGTACCACGTCTGAACCAAAATGCATCTGCCGGTTTCCAACAACCCACTGTCTTCCCCGGTCGTCTGCAAAAATGTACTGCCGGAACGTGTAGTCATTTTTCTTGTCACTATCCTTTTTTTCCTTTTCATCTCTGTTTACCCCGCTCTCTAGTCCCTCTCGTTCATATTTATTATGACTGTCGCCCCCAAATGAGAATCCTGACCTCAGATTATTGAGACTGGAAATGCCAGCGTGTAACTCACGACTAAAGGAGCTGCCTGCATTGCTAAGAATTGGTTTTAAAGAATGGTAGTTTAAGCCTGAACTGGATGTGAGGCTAGATGTTCCTGCTCCTACGGCTGAAGACGAAGAATGAAGAGGAGCAACAGCAGAAGATTCATATGTTCCATATCTTTTTCCAGGCGGTACCGCAAACGCTTGAGCTTGCCATGCAACCACAGAATCATTGTCGTTGTAGTCATTATAACTTTGTTTTTTTCGCAGCAAAGTTTCGTCAACTTCACTTCCACTTCCACCGCCAACAGTATACAAATCTGTTTTATTTTTTGGCACTTGAGCAAAATCAAACTGCTCACTTTGATCCAGATGATCTTTTTTCTTGTACACAGTGATATCAAAAAAGTCTTCATAAGAATTTCCATGCAAGTCGTTGCGGAAACACCTCGTAACTTCCACTTCCTTAAACTGTGTACTCACGTTAATCAATGCCATTGTGAAAACTCGTAACGGCAAATCTCGGCCTTCTTTATTTTTTGACGAACTACCAATTCCAAGACTACTACCACTGCCAATAAGACTTCCGCCAACAATGTTGCTACTAAAGCTTCCAGTTTTGTTTTCACTACCAAAACTAGAACCTCCGTGGTTGCCAACGACAACTCCGCTGAGCGCAATAGACGATACAGCTTCTCCAGTCTTGAGCTCCACATAGTATGCCGGTGCCTTCGGCGCATTAATGTGATCCGAGTCCGGATTGGTGGTCATATAAAAGTCTGCCATGTTTTTTTGGATATGGTATTTCCACTGTTTAAGTGCAGAAGGTGAAAAGTCTGAAGAAAATGTAGCACCAGCTCCAGAAGTAGCTGACAACATGGTAGGACCTGTTGCAGTTGTGAACTTTGGAACGCCTACTGCAATCGAAGCGTCATGGGGAATGGGTAAATGCTGGTGTTGGTTATAGGAATCGTAGGTATTGTAAGAGTTATCGGTGTTTGATGTCGTGACTAACGTTCCGTCATCTAGAATGTACATAGAAGGTTGTGACATTTCAATCATAGACACCGGTCGCTGTGACTGTTGATCTCTTCTATTATCTCCAAAGTCACTATTATTCGAATTTTTCATACTAATTGGATTGGCCCCATTAGCTCCGCTGACCCCGTAAGTCCCATCAACCCCACCGCTACTACTACCACTGTTGTTGCCAATACTGCTAATACTAGTGCTACGAAACTGTGTAGGCGTCGAAAAATTAGGAACTGCGTTGTTTGAACCCATATACAGCACTGAGCTTCTTTTTGCTTGATTTGAAAACCCGGTTTCGTCATCTCCTGCTGCTGAATAAGTTCGGCGATGGTTAAACTTGTCATTACCATTGTTATTATTGATGCTGCTGTGGCTATTGTTATTGTTACGGTACTCGTTGGAAAAAGAAGAAATAGGTGGAGGCAATGGTAGTGCTGAAGATTGGCTTTGGTAAGGTGAACTCGAAATGTCACCCAAATCAGGATTGGGTAAAGACTTTTCAACGCTTTTGTGTTCAGCTGGTTTAAGTGGAGACCAGTGAGTCCTTTTTTTCGGAGAAATTGGGACTGACTCGTCACTGGATCCGTCACTAGCGTTACTAGTTTGGTGCTGAACAGGGTCTTGAAGGATATCATTATTATTAGTAGTAGTAGTGGCATTCGTAGAAGCATATATACGGTTGTTGGTACTGTTATTGTTATCACTGTTGTTATTTATACTAGTTTGGCATGAATTTTGGATTGGGTATTGTGCCAAGTTTTGACTAGAACTTTGTGACGAGTTCTGGGCCGAGCTTTGAGTCGAGGCTTGGGCCAAGCTACGGAAAGGATGCGGGCCTGTTGGTGCAGTTTGGTAGGGACCTGGTGATGATACTGACAGTTTAGAAAACTGTTCTGGAACCTGTCCAGGAGACTGTCCAGAATATTGGCTAGAAGCCGCTCCAGAAACTGGCCGAGAGAATTGGTTAAGAGTTTGGTCAGGTGACGAGTTTTTAGGAGCTTCAGGATCTAAAGCAGTGATCGAAGAAATGCTGGATCCAACGGGTTTGCGGCGGACAGCCTTCCGTTCTCTGCGAGGACTTGTTGAACTAATTCCGCCGTTAGGTTTTGTTCGCTCTGGAGATAAATTGATAGCGGTGGTAGAAGTGGAAGAAGAAGGTTGGGTATTCAAAGTTGGTGTATGTGGAGGAAATGCGTATTGGTTAGGTTGATTAGTGGTATTAGGAGTGGTATTAGTGTCGATCCTGAGTGGATGGGATGGAACTTGGAGTGTAGATTGTGTTTGATATGCTGAACCTAGTTGGTTTGGTTGATTGTGCTGACTTTGTCGACCTTGATGGTTTGGGTTTGAAGTTGGAGTTGATGGTGACACATAGTCATAACCCGCCACTGCAGGTGATTTGTAAATATTGGGTGAGTCTTTGGATGACATGTGAACTATTTCGAAATCTTGGTCATCAGCTTGGGAAGGTTGATTTTCCCTAGTTTGTTGATGATGATTCTGGTTATAATTATTGTTGTGGCCATAGTTTTGATTTTGATTTTGAGAATGGGTATGGTTATAATATTGTTGATCTAGTCTGTTAGCACCTCGAACTGGACTCGAGGAACCAGCTTGTAAAGCACGAGGGCCACGAGGCTGGTGCTGAGGGCTGTGTTGATTATGATTATAATTCTGATTCTGCCGGTGATCCTGCTGATTATGATCTTCATACATATTATGAGAAGACCTTTCGCCTCGATACCCGTCACTCTGTAAAGATCCGTGAGGCATTGTGTCGGGATCAAGAGGTATTGAGTAATGTGGCTGCATTTTTTTGGAATGGCTGGTAATGAATGAGGGAAAATAAAAAAAATTGAAAAATAAATAAATATATGTAAACAAAGACTGGACTCAAAAATTTAAGATGTAATAAGACAATACTGGATAAAATAAATATTCAAGTCAGAATTACAAAAAAACTCAATTGCCAGTTAAGTAATATAAATTGAAATTAGAAATGAATAAAAGGTTTTGAAACGTTTATGTCTTGGATCTTTTTTCTTCATGGCCTGTTTTGAGTAGCCTTTTATATATTCACTCGTCACACTAAATCAATCAAAAAAAAAATATTCAATCACACGTCTTGTACACGTCTTATATAATTTTTAAACATGCTTTAAACAGACTGAAAATAGCAATTAAAAATAAATATCTCTTAAAACCCGCGTCAGAAAGTCACGCTCAACTAATCAACTCTACAGCCACTTGTAAAAGCTTTGCCTTCAGACTCAAGTCAATAGCCATGCATGTATGGCTCAAGCCTTCTCAGCATAGTCTTTTTTTATTTTTCACAGCGCTTTGGGCATGGGCTTTGTTTTTTTTTTGAAACGTGATGTACGGCTGTATTTAATACATATGTTTAATCACATGCATTAATATGTAAAAATCACATGAGATAATTGTAATCTTCTCTTAGATAGCGGCACGATTGTAGTCAATTGGAAACTGATGAAATGTTTACATTTTTCAGAGACATTATTTCGCTTCGGAAAGAACCACAATGCAGTTTGTTTTGACCCATTTTTTATTTATGTAGTTATTTTGTTTGTTTTTTTGTTTATTATTTATTTTCTTAATTCACAAGTAGTATAATATATAAGGGACTTTTACTTTAACTAATGCAATTCATTGGTACTTCTCTGGCTTCTCAACTAGTCCAGAACCTTTCTCAGGGTCCTGCTGCCTCACTTAACCCTATAACTGAAATTGCCAACTCTCAACAACAAGACTTTCAAAGCGAATTAGGCAACGACAGGGGTAACAATAACAATAACGGCAACAATAATTCCGATAATAATAACATAAACAAAGACGACAAAAAAGTCAAGCCAGTCACCAAGCATGAGCTTTGGGGCTGGTTTTCTTACTCCTGGGCTTCCGAGCCGTTTATTGTTGGAGCAGTAGGAACTTATATACCTATTCTTTTGGAAGAATTCGCTCGCCGAAACGCTGTTCGAGCTGAAGATTACAGTATTCCATGCGATGCACCTATATTTATTCATCCCAACTCTACCAGCTTAGCCAGTTTCAGCGTAGGCTTCATAGCAAACAACTCAGCAAACAGTACAATTCCTAAACTTCCAGGTCCTTTACCTCCTGGCGATATCACCAACCCAGCCAAAGACATACAATGTGTAATCCCTCTTTTCCACTATTTCTACATCAACACCTCTTCTTTCGCGCTCTACACATTTGCTTTCAGCGTACTCATCCAATCCCTAGTCGTCATTTCCATGAGCAGTGCAGCCGACCGCGGCAAGTTTCGCAAAAAGCTGCTTGTTTGGTTCGCTGTTGCAGGCGCCGTTTCCACGTGCAGCTTCCTAGCAGTCTCACAACAAAACTATCTCATATGTGCCATCCTCGCTATTGTCTCGAATTCGTCGTTTGGCGCGGCCGCAGTGTGCGGAAACTCGTTTTTGCCAGGTCTCGTGAGGAATAGTCCAGAAATGTTATCGGTCGTGGAGAAAATAAAGAAAATGGCTGCAGACGCTGTCGAAAGTGTGACGGGAGAAGGAAATGGAAATGGAGCCAGCAGTGGGAGTGGAAGTGAAAACGGAGATGGGAATGGAAAGAAGGGAAAAGACGACTCGACCAAAAATAAAACAAAAGATAGTTACTCGATTTTCAAAACAAATCGTGAACCTACTGAGACTGACAGATTGCTACCACATGGGTCCCATTCAGCAGACCGTGATGCAGACGACTCGCTTCTTTTTTCAGTTTTCACAAAAGTTTCAAACAGACTCTCTGGTAAAGGAACAACGTTAGGATACATCGCAGCATTACTAGTCCAGCTCATCACAGTATACATCATCAAGTCCACAGGATCAACAACCTGGTCTCTGCAATGTGCAATTTTCACAATAGGCTTTTGGTGGCTCACATTTCAAGTCCCTGTTGCGGCATTTCTCAAACCTCGACATGGTCCATCGTTGCTTCCAGCACTTCAACTCAAACTCAAACTCAAATTTCCTGAAACTGATACTAGACTGGGAAAAGCGTTGAAAGTATTGGTTACCACTATGAATGGTGGATACACATATATTTTTGATGGCTGGGCAACAGTATGGACTACATTGAAAGAAGCAAGTAAACTCAAAGACGCTTCATTGTTTTTGGTTTCCTGGTTTTTCATTTCAGATGCAGTGTCTACAATCAACTTTGCAGCAGTCTTGTTTGCCAAAACAGAGCTGCAAATGGATCCTTTGGCATTAGCTGCCGTTGGCGCAGTTGTTGTACTGTTTGGAATTTTGGGAGCTATATGGATGCCCAAATACGTTTTACCACGGCTGGGCGCAAACAATCCAGTCAGAGGAATTGTGTTTGTTGTACTTTTGGCATCGTTTATTCCGTTGTATGGCATTGCTGGGTTCTATACTAACCGCGTGGGATTGAAGTATGAGTGGGAGATGTATCTACTAGCCGCATGGTACGGATTTGTATTGGGAAGTTTAAACACGTTGGGCAGGTCTGTTTTCTTGGTTCTTGTTCCAACTGGCAGGGAAACAGTGTTTTTTGCTCTATATTCCATCGCCGATAAAGGGTCTTCCATGTTTGGTCCATTCGTGACTGGGCTTATCACCGATAAGACGCACAATATTCGGTACACGTTTTACTTTTTGTACGTACTGATGATGATGCCAGTAGGCTTGTTGTGTCTAGTGGACATTGAACGGGGTAGAAAAGAAGCGTCGAGATATGGTCAAGCTGGGTTTTTCGAACGGCTTTGGCATGGCTGGGTATAGATTATACAAAAAAGCACATCAAGCTGATTTCAACAAATGAACATAGTTTTTTTTCATATCAATTGATTAATGCAAAACGTTCAACTTTCATATATATATTATTTCATTGATGGATCAAAGCTTTTATCATAGATTCAGTAATTTTTCATTGTTTCATGCCGTCATCGAAACCTCAGTCACCTTTAGTGGGGTGACTCAAAGTGTTTTACACCAAAACTTTGGGCCAATGACTGATTGACGATTATTAACAACTGATTTGAAACCTCCCGCCGATATCGGACCGTTTTGAAATACACACAAATTCAAAACCCTACCTTATTTCTAGGCCCAAACCCACTGAAACCCATGGTTTTTACCTGCCAAACCCAGGACCCAACACTATAAGCCTCTCCGGTACCGCTTTTGTAAGAGTTTTTAAATTTTTCTCCCAAATAAACCAGCGTATGAGCAATTGACTTAGGTCAGCCGATATAAATACAATCCTATTCCCTTGATTTCTGAAAAACTTTTCATTGATTTTTTTTAATCGATTCTTTAATTCTTCTTCCTCATACACATTTAATTTATATTTATATTTTATATTTTATATATATATATAAAACATTCGAATACCCCTAACAAAATAAAGATGCCTTCTGTAGACGGACCAAAAACTCTTTACGACAAGGTCTTTGCTGACCACGTTGTCCACACTGATGAAAATGATATTCATTTGATTTTCATTGATCGTCATCTTGTCCATGAAGTCACCTCACCACAGGCTTTCGAAGGCCTCAAGAATGCTGGCAGAAAGGTTCGCAGAACTGACTGTACCTTGGCCACTGTCGACCACAATATCCCTACCACATCCAGAAAAAACTTCAAGAGCACAGAAACCTTTATTGATGTTGAGGACTCACGTCTCCAGGTCATGACCTTGGAACAAAATGTCAAGGACTTTGATGTCCGATACTTCGGCATGACCGACAGCAGACAGGGTATCGTACACGTTGTTGGACCCGAACAGGGTTTTACTCTTCCCGGTACCACTGTTGTCTGCGGTGATTCCCACACTTCTACCCACGGTGCCTTCGGTGCCCTTGCCTTTGGTATCGGTACTTCTGAGGTCGAGCACGTTCTTGCCACTCAGACTTTGATTCAGGCCAAGTCAAAGAACATGCTTATCCAGGTCAACGGTAAGCTCAAGCCCGGTATCACTTCTAAGGATTTGGTCCTCCACATCATTGGTCAGATTGGTACTGCTGGTGGTACTGGTATGGTCATTGAGTTTGCTGGTGAAGCCATCCGCGATCTTTCCATGGAAGCCCGTATGTCTATGTGTAACATGGCCATCGAGGGTGGTGCCCGTGCTGGTATGATTGCTCCTGATGAGATCACCTTCAAGTACATCAAGGGCAGACCTTTGGCTCCTACTGGTGCTGAGTGGGACAAGGCTGTTTCCTACTGGAAGACTCTTTACTCTGACAAGGACGCTCACTTTGACGCCGTTGTTGAAATCGATGCTGAATCCATCATCCCTACCGTCACCTGGGGTACTTCTCCTCAAGACGCTCTTCCCATCACCGGTAAGGTCCCTAACCCTGCTAACTTTTCTGATCCTACCGTCAAGGCTGGCATTGAGCGTGCCCTTAAGTACATGGGTTTGACTCCTGATACTCCTCTCGAGGAAATCAAGATTGACAAGGTTTTCATTGGTTCTTGCACCAACTCCCGTATTGAAGATCTCCGTCTTGCTGCCAGCATTGTCAAGGGCAAGAAGAAGGCTGACTCTGTTGCCCGTGTTCTTATTGTTCCCGGTTCCGGTCTCGTTAAGAAGCAGGCTGAGCGTGAAGGCCTTGACAAGATCTTTGTTGACGCTGGTTTCGAATGGAGAGAAGCTGGTTGCTCCATGTGTCTTGGTATGAACCCTGACATTCTTTCTCCCCATGAGAGATGTGCCTCCACTTCCAACAGAAACTTTGAGGGTCGCCAGGGTGCTTTAAGTAGAACCCACTTGGTTTCTCCTTCTATGGCTGCTATTGCTGCCATCACTGGTCGTCTTACTGACGTTCGTGAATACCTCCCCGATGCTGAGTCATCCATTAGCATTGAGGTTGAAGACGACATTGACTACAACGCCAGAGAGAAGGAAGCTGCTCGTCCCGATGAGCTCGAAATCACTGAAGACGCTCCTGCCCAGTCTGCTGCTGCTGCTAACGAGACTGATGTCAAGGACATTAAACCTGCTGCTTCTACTGGTATCCCCGTTTTCAAGGTTGAGACTGGTATTGCTGCCCCTCTTGACAGAGCCAACGTTGATACTGATGCCATTATTCCTAAGCAGTTCTTGAAGACCATCAAGCGTACCGGTCTTTCCAAGGGTCTCTTCTACGAATCCAGATTTGCCAAGGACCCTGCCACTGGTGAAATGAAGCTCACTGATTTCCCTCTTAACGTTGCTCCTTGGAACAAGAGTAAGATCCTCGTTGTTTCTGGTGAGAACTTTGGCTGTGGTTCTTCCCGTGAACACGCTCCTTGGGCTATTGCCGATTTCGGTATCCGATGTGTCATTGCTCCTTCTTTCGGTGACATTTTCTACAACAACTCTTTCAAGAACGGTATCTTGCTCGTCAGATTACCTGCTGAGGTCATCAAGGCCAAGCTTATTCCTATTGCCGAGCAGGGTGGCGAGCTTACTGTTGACCTTACTGCCCAAAAGGTCCTCAACAAGGCTGGTGAGGTTCTTGTTGATCATTTTACCGTTGAAGAGTTCAGAAAGAACTGTTTGGTCAACGGTCTTGACGACATTGGAATTACCCTTCAGAAGGAGAAGTTTATCCAGGAGTACGAGCAGAAGAGACAGAGCAAGTTTTCTTTCTTGGAAAGCGACGGCAACGCTGTTGTCAAGCCTGTCAAGGGTGCTAAGAAGAGCCCATTCGGTGTTACTGTCCAGGAATGGTAAATCAAAACTAAGACTCTACTACTAGATTTATCTATTTAAAAAAAAATTTTGCTAATAGCTTTTTATAAAATATTAATGATTTGTAATGTAATAAAATAATTTTTCTAAAATACTTCATTCAATCTGTTTAATTCATCGAGAGAGGTTTTAGTGTAATAATGGAGAAAGAAGTCAGATTGAGTGTAGATAATCTTACGAAATTTCGTTTAAATGCTCATGTTTTTTGGCTAGGGTTTATATTTTTTATGATCCTCATTTCAAGATCTGAACATCCTAACAAATCTACAGTTTGACGAAGCACATAGTCAGAACATGGTTGAAAAAAAGTGGTATAGACACTATTGATTAAATGCTCTTGACAACCTGAACTCAGTCCAAAATGAAGAAAAGCTATTGAAAAAAGAGCCAATTTTTAATAAATATTTGTAATTTTCAAAAGTAGCACAATATAAATTTAATTCTAAATAAAAGTAAAATGTAATAAATCAAACAAAAAACTAAATACAAAATATAAACAAAAAACTATACAATTCAACTCTCCGAAACTTCAGCAAAAAACTGTCTCAACACCAAAGACAACACATTAGGCAACTCCCTAATCTCCTTAACAATAATATAATACTCGAATGGGAAATGATCCAAGTATCTTGAAATCTTCATGTCTCCAGTATCAGCGTCATACTGCACATCCTTCATTTCCAAAATGGAACCCTGGTTGTTGATTCCATCAACAATTACAAAGACCATCATAATACGCTCTTCACGAGCTTTGCGCACAAGCTTTTGTAAAGTCTCGTGGCTCTCGCACATACCGTCTGAAATAATAATCTCAAGTCTCCAAAGTTCGCCCGAACCAGATGCATGGCTAGCAGAGGCAGCAGCGTCTTCAAACAGGCCAATAGATTTCTGCACAAGCTGCTTGACATCAGTACGAGTTTGTTGGAATCCGAACCACTGCAAAACATGGGCACCAGACTCTGATCCAAAAGGTCGTTCAAAGGGATGAACGACTTGTGTCTGCTCACCAAATCTTGCAATTGCAAGTTGGCCAGCTTCTAGTTGAGTCAAGGCTTTAGCAATAAGTGCAATTGACTGGAACGCTAATTTGCTGGACTGCGACTCAGCCATGGATTTGGAATCGTCAACGGCAATCATAATCTGGTACTGGCGCTTGCTGGGCTTTGTACGACGCATCCAAATCTTGTCCTTCTTAAACTGACTGGCAATGTATGGGATAATGCGCTTCATGTTGAGTCGCTTACCTGTCTTGAAGTCACCACGAAGTTTAGTAGCTTGAGTGGGCTCCAAAATCAAACGAAGCTGTTCGGTAAGTGCCATTGAAGACTCTTGAACAACATTTTCGGTCTTTTGCCAAAGTTCGCGTGATTCTTCAATAGTTCGTGAGGGCTCAAAGCCTTGCTCAGCACCGTCAAAGAATGGATCATCAACATCTTGCATCTCAATATCGTCCTCGTCGTTAATGTCTTCAACTGCATGAGAACCTCCAAGCTCTTCTTCTTCGTCCTTGTTACGCTCACCAACAATAGAGCGGGCGTTCTGAGACATGTCAGTAGCCTGTTCGCCTTCTCCGTTTTCTTCCTCATGTGCGTCTGGCATTTCTTCGTCTTCGGCGTCATGCGTGTCTGCAGCAGCTTCCTCAGCATCCTCAGGCTGCTTGTCCTTTTGGTCTTCTTCAATCTCCATCTCCTCATCAATACGTTGGTGATGGTCCTGAGAAGCGGCACCAAGTGCTTGGGTATCATTCTTGGAACTCTCGCCATCCATGTGCTCAAATTCGTCAGGGTTCTGGTTTGCAGATTGTGGCTCATCATCTTCTGGAGCATCAGATTGTTCCTTGATTTCCTGCTTGCGGTTGTAGTACTCTTTGGCAACATCACCAAGTTGTTTCATTGACTCTTCAACATCCTTGCGTGCTTGCTCTTCAGCACTCTGCTCTTCTTCTTCCTTTGGCAACTCTTCTTCATTTTCTGGTTTAGATGCCGATGTGCCTCCAGAGTTGTCCATGTTTTGCTGCTCTTCTTCAGTCTCGTAGTTGTTGCCTTCGCCTTGCTTGTCTGCCGAAGTTTCCTGTGTGACTGCATTTTCATCATCAGCAGCCTCATCCATGTTAGCTTGATCAGGACCATCTAATCCTTCAATATCGTCCTTCATTGTGGTATCCTCTTGTGGCTGGCTATTTTCTGCGTCTTCGTTTTGTTCGTTTTCATCAATAACCTCGCGCTCGTGTCCTTCTTCTTCTTCGTCTTGTTCGCCTTCAGCTTCTTCGTCAACCTTACCAGTGTCCAAAACATCTTGTTCGTTATTTTCTTCTTCCTCCTCGTTTTCGTCGCCCTCATTGTTGTCGCCTTCAGTTTCGCTCAACTCAGCGCCATTAGTATCGTCCTCTTGGTCCTTGCCCTTTTGCTTTTCGTCTTCAAAATCGTCAGCATCATCCATTTCAATGTCTTCATCAAGATCATCATTCATTTCTTCTTCCTTGTCTTCCTTTCCGTCGCCATCCAAGTTGATGTCTTCAGGAAGATCCAAGACTTCAGAATCTTGAACGTCGTTGTCAAGCTGTTCACCTTCTTCATCGTTCTTGACACCATCCTCTTGTTCAGCAACGTCCTCATCTTGCTCATCGGCTTCTTCATCCTTGTCTCCATCTTCCTTTTCGTTGCTGTCGTTATCGGCATTTTCGGCTTCGTTTTCTTGACCCTCCTGGCCTTCATCTTCATTAGCTTGCAAATCGTCGCCGGACTTGTTTTGTGGCATGTTGTCAGACTCTTTTTCCTTCTCATTAGGATCATCGCCTTCCTCGTCCCACATCTTTTCGTCAATAGCGTTGGGATCTAAATCGTCAACATCACCAACCTCTTCATCCATCTCGTTTTCGTCATCCTCGTCGTCGTTGTTTTCGTCGTCAGATTTTTCTTGTTCAGGTGCATCTTCCAAATTACCAGCCATATCGCCTTCCATTTCAATAGCGTTATCGTCTTCATCATCCTTGTCGTCTTTATCTTCCTGCTCCTTGTTTTCGGTCTGTGCATCTTCAGTAAGCCCCTCATCTTGTTCAATATTGTCGTTGTTGCTTTCTCCACCAGCTCCGTCGCCCAGGCCAGTGCCTTCTGTTGAAGTTTCGGTATCCTTTTCTTTAGACTCTTCCTGTGGTGTGCAAAAGCCGTTTGTAGAAATGTTGAACAACGCGTTCATCAAAATGTAACCAGTCTTGTTGACACCGTTCATGTTGCAAATAAGCTTAGACTGAATCAACTCGCAAAGAGCCTGGTATTCCTTGACAAATGGAACCAAAGTACCGATCAAAGAAATAACGTTTGAAGATTCCTTTGGTGAAGCGAAAGAAATGTTGACAGCCATGGAAATAATGTCTCTGATAGAAGCCAAGATCTTTTCCAAATGAAGCTGTCGAGAGTAAGAAGCAAGTCTGTTTTGTGATTTGACAAACCAGTTCTCAGTTTCCATATTAACTTCCTCCTTGGTAGCAGCAAAGATGTTTTGAATAACAACCATAGTTGACTTGCACAAGTTGGTCAGCGCGTCATCAAACTCTTCGATCGATGGTGCCATAACTGCAGTAGTGGATTCAACATCTTGGTTCAAGTAATCAAGTTGCTGGTTAGCCCATTGAATAACCAATTGGCCAATGAACGCCAAAGAAATGTTGCTCTGATTCCAAGCACCAACCTCTTGAATAATATCCAACAAGTCAGTCTTAATTTGAGTAACAAGTTCATTGAGCGAGCTAGTAACAATACTGCTTTGGATCAAAGACTTGTATTTTCGGAAGCGAACGCCCAAATCAACAAATCTTTCAGAGATTTCAGTAAAGACCTTAGTATCGGCATGAGAGCGCTTGCCAGCTTCAGAAGCAACAGCACAAGACTCAATAGCAAATGACATCAACTTGGGGACCCAAGCGACGACGTTTTGGGCAGCCTTGATAATGGGCAATGAATCCTCGCTTTGAATAACATCTTTAGTGTTGAACAATGACGAAACAGAAGTAACAACAGACATCAGGACTTCCAAAGAGATGTTGGCTTCAGCAACAAAACCTGTGCAGTAACGTTGTTGAAGCATTGTTGACAAAAGATTCTCAGAAATAGCCAAACCACGTTGAAGGTCAGCAGCAGGAGCATCATTCTCAGCTGTAATAACAGTATGTCTCAACTTTGGAATCAGATCCAAAATCTTGTAAAAGTACATGTTACTCTTACCAATATTAAGGCCTGAAAGAGATGGAACAGTTGCCATGATAGAAGTCATCAAAGCTTGTTTTTCCTTTATATCAGCACGAACAGTTGTTTTCAAACCACTCTCACGTAACTCCTTAATAGCTGAAGTAAGAAGAGCAGCTTTTTGCATTCGTAATGAGGAAACTTCCTTCTTGGTATCTTCAGTCATGACCTTAGGAGTTGCATCACGCAACTTGTTCATGTTGGAAAAGATGTCGGAAGCAAATTCTTCAAGATTGGGAAGTTCCTCTCGTTCAACATTCAAAATGAATCTGTGCATGCTGGTAGCAGTCTGCTCAACTTCAGCAAGACGCTGAGGACGAGACTTCCAAAGGGGAAGCTGTTTGGCAGCATCCAAGTGTCTAGAAATGCTGTTGTAGCTTGCAGTAGGAGGGAGTTCAAGCTTGATAAGATCGGTACAGTCAGCCTCTGGCAAAGCGTCGAGACCTGCAGACGAAAGAGCATCAATGGATTGGCTCAAAGCTTCACGGTACTTGCGAATGATTTTGTGAAGCTTGTAGTGCGAACGACGGGAACTTTCTTTCAATGCAAGAACAGTAGTATCCTTCCATCTAACCAAATCAATAACATCCTTGATTTCCTTCAAAAGCTTTCTTCTAACCTCAGCGTTGTGAACTGTGACCTTCTTGAGCAAAGGTCCGTAAAAGTTCAACACGTTCTTGATGCCTTCTGAAACCTTTGCCAATTCAGGAATGTTCTTACCCATCTTTGCGGCATGTTTAGAAAAGGCTTCCAACAATTTCATCTTGGATTCAAGCTGGCCATAGCGAGATTTGAGAATAAAGCCTGACAAGCTTTGGATGATGTTGGACTCAGTGTTGTTTTTCTCTCCGTCTTCTTCATCAGATTCTTTCTTCAAGTTCTCAATGTTGCCAAATACAAGCTCAAACAAGCTGAACCATTCTTTGCTCATATGTTTGACAATGTTGAGTTCTTCCAAATCCAAAAGTTTAGGATGAGAAGCCAACTCAATCTTTCTGACATTCACAATAATTGCTGAAATATCGCCAGAAAGATGAGCAACTGAATAGTCCTTGCTAGAAGATTTCTCCCAGCCATCCATCAACTCGTAAATCTGTTCAATCTTGACAAGGAAAATACCAATGGGCGAAAGAAGAGGCAAAGAAAGAATGTCGTCACAGTTGGAAGCAATGTGTTGCAAAGTGGCATGCTCAGGCCAGAGTTCCAAATACTTTTCAATTTGAGTCTTGATCTTGAAAGCTGCAGCAGTGAACTTGGTAGTTTCTTCAGGCAATGAGGAGTGGTAAAAGTCAAAAGGACTGTCTTCAGCCTCGTTGGAGTTTTGACCATCAGCAGCCTGTTTCAAAAGCCTAATAATAGCAGGAAGAACGTTGACCAAATCGCTTTTGACAAAGCTTTCAGGCGACTCTTTGACAAACTTTTTCAAGAAGTTGGCGTTTCTGGAAACAATATCTTTGATAGACAAAGAGCTATCATTGAACATGTTGGTATAAATCTTCACTAAGTCGTAGTGAATGTCTTCGTTTTTGATTTTGTTGGAATCATCAAAAGAAAGAACATCTTCATAGTCAGGGAACATACGCTTGAAATCCTCTTCAACCTCTTCTTCACTATTATCTTTGTAGATTGTTTGCTTAGCAGCCTCTTCAGACTCATCCTTCATAATGGATAATGACCATTTGTAATAAAATGATCTGAAGACGTGAGCGTTGATTTCATCAAGCGAAGCACTGTTGTTTCCAGAAAGGTTTTCTGTCTTTTGAATCAAACTGCTTGTAGCCAGCAAGCTTAACAACAAGGGGTTGCTAATGTCATCAGACATTTTAGTAATCGCCTTCTTAACTGTGCTGAAAACGTTGATAAGAGCGTTGGTATCCAAGATTTGAACTGGATCGACGATATCGTAAGGGTTGAACTTGTCCTCATCAGTAATACTAGCAAAGATATCCAAACCAAGTTTAAGAGAGTAAATGAATGAATGTAAAACAGATGTAATGTCAGCATACTGTGCATAATTGTTGTTCATTCTTGTAATAAACTGTGTGGTATTTCGCTGAATATTTTTGATTTGATCCAGATTAGATGAAACATCTGTGTTTTCAACCAAAGACAAAACCAAATCCTCTGGGATGGAAGACAACAAAGAATGCCATTCATCGTAGACAGAACTGATTTGAGAAAGAGGAGGGCGGTAGAAACTAGGAACATCTTCAGTAGTGGGCTGTGGAAGACGATCTCTCCAAACATTTTCAACTTCAGAGTTGCCAGGTGCAATGAAAACAGACTTCAAATAAGACCAACAGGCTGTCACCTCGTCATTGAAGCTCTTTTGAGAAATTGAGCGGTCATATGCAATGTGTTGATGAATAGCAGGATCAATTGGAATATTGGGCACGTAAAGAACAAGCATTCCCAAAGAGAAGCAAACCCAGGCTCGAGCAACAGAAATCTTAGATTCCCAATTGATCAAATTGGTTAAAGCCTGTGAAATGTATTTGTCATAAACATTGATGAAATCAGTGTTTTCACTTGCAACAATATTCAACTTCAAAGCAGCAATTTGTTCACCTGTGAGTTCTCTAACGTCCTTAGAAAGGGGGTTGGTGTCAACAGAATGAAGCTCAATAAAGTGTGAAACAGTAACAAGCAAGAGCTGAGAGAATTGCAATAAATGGCTCTTCACCAAGTGCTGGGACTGATTGACAACAGTAGACATAAGTGTTTGGAAATCCAAAAGAGCTTGGTTTCGGTCTTGCGAGGCAACGTTATTGATCAAAGAGGAGTATGTCAAAAGAAGACGGCCAATTTGATTGTTGACAATGTCAGAACCACCATAACTGAAGTTTATGCCATCGTATTGCCAAAGAGTATCAAAAAGTGGAGGATATGGATATTGTGGATTGCTGCTGTTAATCTCAGACAGATGCAATGTAGAATATTTGGCGTTGTAAGCAAGACCAGAAAGAACATTGAAAGCGTCAGTTTTAATAGAGGGGTCAAGTAGAGCAGAGAGTTCAACAATCTGGTTGATACTGTTGAATCCCTGGTTGAAATAGTGGTGACGTTGAATTTCAAGCTTCGATGTCTGTTGTTGCAAAGCTCCAATTCCTTCTTCAAGCTTGGTGATGAGTTCATCCAATTCTGGATTTGTGCTTTCAGAAGTCAAAGTGGCGTGAATTGTTCGGATAATTGAAGTTTGGACTGATCGAATAGTATCCAAAGAACTTGAATACATTTCAGAAGAAACAGTATCAAACTTCTGAGCAACAGCGATAACACGGTCGTAGCGCTCCCACGAGTTCAAAGAAGCAGGAACCTTTTTGTGACAGGCTGACCACAACAGTGTCATTGAAGTACCGCTAGTCAATTCAAGCTGATCACCAAATCTATCAATAGCTTTTCGAAGCTCTTCAATTTGCCTCGCAAAAACAGGGAACTCATAGTACTTTTCAAACCAACTCTCCAAGATTTGACGATAAACCGGAAATTGACTCTCATCAGTGAGAGAGGTAGAGCAAAGGGTAGCCAAATCTTTAGATGTCTGCAAAAGCAAAACAATTGAAAATAAAGGCTCATGTAAATCCTGTACTGACTCTGTCATTGAGGTATAAAGAGCATTGCTGATAAACTGGTTAAGAGAGGAAATAATGCCATAAGCGTCCACAGCGGCAGCATTCTTAATAGGCTTGTTAAAGTGCTGGGCAGCTGCTCTTTCCAAATAGTTGAATGAAGACGGTTTCAATGTTTTCACATTGGCTTCTGTCTTCTCCAAAACAGTCTTGATTTCATTCAAAAAGGGAATAGAATATAAGATAACAGCAACATCAGATGGTTTCAGCTTATTTTCCTCTTCAGTAATCTTACAAGATAAGTAGGGATTAATGACTGGATTCAATGTTAGAGAATCGGAAAGCTTTCTCAAGTCGTTGGGTAGTCTTTCAGTAAATTCATTCAAATTACCTTCCAAAGGTGTAGAAAGAACAAGCGAGACGTAAGAAGCAAAGCTGCCAACACGGTCCTTTTCTGTTTCGGTGTAGTAATCCAGTTTTTGAACATTTTCAAGCCAACGAGGAACTAAGCTGACAACATTGCGTGGAAGTAAACTGAGTTCCAAAGAAGTGGTAAAAGAAGACATTGTTTCGCAGAATCTGCTGCAATCTTCCAAAAGAGCAAAAGTACGACTGATAGAGTCGCTAGCATTGATTAATGAAGAGCTGGGCAAGGAAGCAGTCTTCAAAGATAGAGAAGATAATTTGCTATCAAGAGACTCTTCTTCAACTGGCAGCTCTAATTGAAGCAACTGACGATCAAAGGGTGTAGCACGAGTAGATACAGAATCAAGGAAAATTTCAGTGCCTCTGTTTCTCATTGCACGGGAGAGTTCACCATATCTTGGATCCATAGTTAAGAAAAGCCTAAAGTTCTTGTGTGGTTTAACAACGCGAGGTTCACCATTAGGTAAAGAGCATTCATTAACAATCAAAGAACCGTTGATTTCCAAAAGAGAATTAAGACGATCGAGAACAGATGGGTTACAAAGGTTTGCATTGTCCAAAACAAGCCATTTTCCTGTCTCGACAGCCTTAAGCAAAGTACCATCAAACCACTCGAAACGAGCCTGTGTTACCATAGAAAGTTTTTCTTTAGTAGTCTCGAGCTTCTCAAGTAAAGCCTCAAGTTCAGTTTGATAATCAGAACATTGATATATAGTAGCACGCATGAGCTGGATAAAGTGGTCAAGAGATTCATGAGAGATGACAAGCTCTTTGGCAGCAATGAGAAGGTCCAACAACGATGAAGAGTGAAGCTCAGACTTCAGTTTGCTGCAAATGGCTTCTGTACAAATAGAAATGATATCTTGAATAATGACTGAGCATTTTTGATTCATGTCGACTTGATCAAAGCCACCTAAAAGGTCCATACTATCAATATCACCATTCATGGCAAATTCTTCAAGCTCAGAGCCAGTAACCTGAGCAAGATATCTAATCAAACTCGTTTTGCCAGAGTTGGTAGGGCCCACAATGATCATTGGCCAAGCATTGTTGATACATGTTATAGCAGTTTCTAAAGCTTGAATGTTGCATTGTAATGGCAAAACATTGGGGAAAACAGGTTCTCTGGAAGACACACGGGCAACGCTGCTATGTCCAGATTGAATGAAGTCTTGGCTAAGTTGGAAAAACTCAGATCGTTTTGTAAAAGCGCCAAAATGCTTAGTATAGATTTTTTCCACAAATTCGCGATCAGAGGGAGTACGGAAACGGTCTTTGGCAATAACATCAATGAACTCTTCAGGATTGTGACCTGAAGCAAGAGGATCATCAGCTGTAAGAAGCTTTAGCCAACGCATGGTGTCACGCAAATTGAACTCGTAAGGTGATCCAACATGTCCAAAAGAACGTTTGACAGCAACTTCGGTATCCAACTCAAGAACAAAGCTGATCATCTTGTCAATAGTCTCGGAAGGAATTTGAGGATATAAATACTTTGAAATCATTGTCAAATCATCTGTCGAAAGAATATCAATGTAGACAACAGTGAAACGATTAACAAATGACTTGGGAAGACCTTTTCTACCACCACCTTGATACTGAGGATTTTGCGCAGCAAAAACAGTGAAATTGGGGTGACACTTGAAAGTTCGATCAAGCTCAGGAATATATGTCTCACCACGATGATCAAGACAGGCGTTCAAACCTTCCAAAACAGACTGACTAGCCAAGTTCATTTCATCCAAAAGAACCCACTCACCCTCTTGCATTGCATGCAAAAATGGAGCATCTCTCCATACAAACTGGTTACTGCCTTCACCTTCAGCAGGTGAATCAGAACCGAAAAGATCAATCAAATCAGTCTGCTCCGAAAGATTAATACGTGTAAGCTTGTTACCAGTGACACTAGCAATTGCAGTGATCAAACTGGTTTTGCCGACACCAGGACTACCTTCAAGAAGCAATGGCTTTTTGACCTGCATACCTCTAAGAACCCTCATAGCATTTGCAGCAGTAGTGGGTGCTTGCAAATTGAAAGAAGCATCAGAAGAGTCACCAGTGCGTGGGTAAGTGAATGGGCCAACGCTAACATCGTTGTCTGAAATGCTTACCTGGAACTTTTCAAGGTATGCAGAGGTAAGATCCCTTTTCAAAAGCTTGGATAATTTTTTGACACAGTCAAGTTTTTTAGACTTCAAAAGCTCGGGAGTTTCGGCCAAAGCTGCAGATGAGTTGGTACCAATGGAATCAATAAAAACCATAGCTGCACCATGAAGGATGCTCAGTTCGCTGCCGATAGAAGAAGACAGTTTGTTGGAAAATCCAACCCAAGCAAGCATGTCACGCAAAGAAATAATACCAGAAGACGCATTTCCAGCACCATAAATCTTGCCAAACCACTCAGCAAACTCAATGAAACAGGGTGCAAATTGCTTGAGACCTTCGTCAAGTTTGGAAGTAATAATTTGCAAAGCATCGGTCATGTCTTCCATAGATGGGACCCAAATTTCTGTGAAACGGTTTCGTAAAGCAGGAGACAGTTCCTTTTTACCATAATCGCCACCAGGATTCATTGTCGCGAAAAACTGGAATCCATCAGAAGCAGTGATAGAGCTGTCTTTTGATCCCTTTTCAGCAAGCAAAATAGTTCTCTCAGGCTCCAACACACTATTGAGTCTTTCGAGAACAGAATCATCAGCTAAAGAGATTTCATCTAAAAGGAAGAAGTCACCAGCTTTCATTGCTTGAATCAAACTACCATCAGACCATTCAAAAAGAACCTTCAAGTGACTTCTTAAGGCTTCAACTTCCTGAACAATAGTTTCATCCATAGATGATTTATCAGCATCTTCGTAAATCTCTTGAAGCTCTTCAACCGTACCTGTTTGACCCAATAGTTGCTGAAGTTTAGCTTGAAGTTGTTCCAAAGCTTCAGAGCGATTTCTGACAGGACGTTGAGAACCGATGATATCACCGGTTTCGGTATTCTGATGGGCATTCACAATGTGAAGAGACTGACCGCTAGCTTGGGCCAACACTTGACAAATCGTGGTTTTACCACAACCAGTTTCACCAACCAAAATAACAGGTTCGTTGTTGATCAAAGCCTGAGAAACAAGAACAGCTAACTTCTTCATTCCTTTAGTCCAAACAACTTCAGGTGCGTTCTCAATCACAGCTGTTGGCTCCAACTTCTGGTAAATGTCGTCAATATCAAGCTTGATACGCATGACCTTCTCAAGGACTTCCTTCACAATTACTCTTTCTTCTTTCTTGCGGACACGCTCGCCAAGAAGCATATAGCCGTTGGCAGCGAGCTGTTCGTACCCAATAGCTTCACGGCCAGCCCATCTGAAAAGATCACGAAGAGTGGCGAAAGAGTTCTTTTGCTCAAAAACACGGGTAGATTGACGATTAACTGAGAGTTGGCGGTAGACCTCAACAATCTTCTTTGAATAACTAGGAGCAATATGACATCTTTGAGTCAAAATTTCTTCCAACTCGCTCACAGGAATATCGTCAAAGTGAAGTTCCATAAATCTATTTCTGAAGGCTCTGGAAAGAACCTTACGGCCACCATAAAGGCCTGGAGGATTCTGTGTGGCAAAGAGCATGAAATCTGGATGTGGGCGAACAATCTCCTGGGTTTCAGGAATGAAGAGTTCACGATTATCATCTAAAAGACGATTTAAAGCTTCAAGAACATCGGTAGGAGCCAAATTCAGTTCATCAAGAACAATCCAATAACCATTACGAACAGCCTGCACAAGTACACCTTCCTGAAAAGACAACTTGCCAGTAGAATCAGAAACGTAGGAACCCAAGTACTCTTGCAAATCAGTGTGTTCGTGGTTGTTGATACGAACAAATTTATGACCAGTTTTTTTGGCAAGGTAATTGATCATACTGGTTTTACCACTCGATGTAGGACCTTGAATCAAAATTGGGTATCTACCACCAGCAGTAGCTCTAGTAAGATTCATCAAATTCTTTTCAACATATGGAGTAATAATATAATCAGGCTGCTCTTGAGGAGGAAATGCACCTCTGCGAAGCCAGTAGTGTTTGAACTGAATGTATGAATGATCATCAGTGGGATGAGGTGGGATCTGTGACATGATGGATTTAGCATTCTTCATTTTCAAAACAGTATACTTCTCAATGATGGGTAAAAGAAGATCAGTTGACTTTTTGTCAAGAAGAGTTGAAAAACTCATGCAGAAACCTTCATACAATGCTCGACGAAGAGTATAGATAGAAGCAATACTGGCAGCATATGTGAGCGTCCGGGAAAGAGTACGAATACTGAAATGGGGCTTTTGGTTGGCACCATCAACAATGCTGTTTGACTCGGCGAGCTTCTTTGCAGTAAGATAGAGATCAGCGACGTCATTAACAACCATAGCATCTGTAATGTTGATATGGCCAATGTACTTGTCAATAATAGCAAGCAAGTCACCTCTGTCAGTATCAGGGGAGTGAACATACAACTCAGTGAAACGAGAACGAAGGCCAGTAGGAAGATCCCTCTTACCAATATCGGTGGCAGGATTCATACATGCAAAAAGTCTGAAGTCAGGATGGGCTTTGATAGATTCTGCATCACCTTTTTCAGAAAGTGTAATCGACGGCGATTCAGTCAAAAGATCCGCAATACTTTCCAAGGTTTCTGGAGAAGCCAAATTGACTTCATCGAGCAAGACCCAGTCGCCTCGACGAACAGCTTGAATAAGCGAACCTTCAACAAATGCAAATAAGAAAGATTTGTCGCCTTGCTTAGCTTGAATCTCGAACTTCTCAACTTCTTCTGAGAAATTCTTCCACTGACTTTCAAGCTCATTCTTGTCCATCAATGTTTTTCTTTTCTTTTTAGGATTTTCCTGGTCTTCTTCGGATTTTTGGAAAACAAGAAAAGCCATCTTTACAGCCTCCTTCCAAAGCTTCACAAGATTAGGCCAATGCGATTTAATATAGAATTTGTTAACCATAGCTGAGAATTTCTCGTTTTTCTTCGAAGAAAAAGTTGCCAAAAATAATGCGTCAAATGTTTCCTTCAAAGGAGCTGCGAATGTTTTGGTATCAATGGGCTTATAACCACCTAACAAATCACTAGCTTCAGTTTGTTGCGAAACATTGATAACGGTTATGTCACGATTGAGAAGAGCAGCCAAGTGTTGAACAACTGTTGTCTTACCAGTACCGGTTTCACCAACAAGCAAAGTAGGTTCCATCATTGAGACAGCAGTTCCAATTTTTTCTAAGAGGCGAAGTGAGTGGTTTGTGTCAGCAAAATTGGCGATTTGCTTTTTCTTTGATTTTAACTGTGCTTTGGACATTACGGATTTCTTGTCGACCGTAGCACGACCAATAGTAATATTAGTATCGGTGTTTGAAAATAAGGGCATGTGATTTTGTACAAATTGGTCGATTCTGTGAACTGACATGTGAAGACAGGTTCCGATAACTGTTGCGAGGTATTTGGAAGATTCGAAATTAGGAATAAAACCGGTGAAACAGTCGACAGCTTCTGAAAAAATATTGTCATAGGTAGCAGAGTCGAGCGCCTGATTCGAGTCGGTAATGCCTCTCTTAACTAAAAGGCCATTGACACGATGTGTCCATTTAATTAAGTCTCTAGAAGTAATCGGCCTTGTTTGAGAAGATTTGTTGACGGCTAAAAATTTCGGATCTGAAAAAGTCTTGACAACAGTCTCATATGTCTCAACAAATTGATCTGAAAAATTTTCCAAAAGTGGGAATCTGCTCTTAATAATTAATTTTAATTCGTCCAGAGAAGGTGGCGAAACATCTACCTGCTCCCAAAGACGTTTACCAATAATTTCTGGAATGATTGGTTTGCCATTGGTCTTTGTAGTAGTTCTGACTGTGCCAAAAATTTGAAAGCTACTAGCGGCCTTGACGGTCTCACCTCGAGATGGAATCAAAAGCTCGTGTTTTTCAAGAAGAGGAAGTAATACAGACAAAACATCAGTTGGAGCCTTATCAATATCTTCGATTAAGACCCAACGGCCTTCTTTGACAGCAACAGTAAGAATACCAGGGCGCCATTCAAAAGATCCAGGTTTGTTACCGATCGAGTAGGTGCCAACCAAGATCTTGACGTCAGATTGGTCACCCAAATGAATTCTAACTAGTTTGTCTTCGTGATTGAAATACTTTGCAGTTTCCTCCAAATAAAATGTCTTTCCAGAGCCTCCTTCACCAGTAAGCAAAACTGGCTTTGAACTGTGAATAGCTGTTGCAATTTTTTTGATACTAGCAACTGCGCCTTCGGTGGCAACAAATCTGGAACCGTCGTAGGTTTGGGATGAAGGTTGAGCAACCAAAACTCCAGCCAAATTAGACACTAATGGAGAAAGAAGCTGCTTATCAACATTTAACTTAGTTGAAACATCTGTTTGCAAATGATCTGTAACAATGTTCTTTTCCAAAGATATTCTCTTAGCCTCAATTGAGGGATAAAATAAGTAGTCAATGCTTTCAGTGTCTTCGTAGGGACCTGATATTCTATCAATTCCATCTAAGTGTGTCGAAATCATTTCGAGTTTGGTTTTTTCAGATGCTTTCAAGAAAAGGCCTAAAAGTTGAACAGAAAGGTATCGAATTGAAGGCCATGGGTGATTGAGTAAAGACTCACAAGTGTGAGCGGGTATCAAGGAAACAAATGTATCATAGTTGAAGTTTACAAGTCTAAGCAATGCAAGTAATACTTCTTGTGTTTCGCGTTCAGTAAATTTTGAAGTTTGTTGGGTGAATGTCTCAATAATTCTGTTGGAGGATATAGCTAAATGAACCAGAGGAAGAATTTCAGGTGTGACTGGAAGAGCTCTGGAAATAGCAAAAAATGTATGAAAACCATTGAAAGAGGATTCGAGTAGGCTGTTCGATTGACTAAATAGGTTTTCAATGGTAGGGTTACTAACCCACCTTGATGCGATGTCAATAAAGAGAGGGCGGTAAGTTGCTTGAACTAAAGAAATATATTTGTTGTTCAAAGAAATCTCGCTCAAAATAGTAATTTGTTTTTCGTAATTGGACTCTGATAAAACGTCCAAGCCATTGGGTATAGATAATCCTTTAGTTTGGCAAAGCTTCGAAAAAGACGCCAAAGCCAAATCTGGATCAAATTGTAAAGAAGCCTCCATCTACAAAAATGTGTTAGAACTGGCTTCAAAAAAACGAAAATAGTGTCTGATACTCACCTTTAAAATTAATAAAGTACAAGCGTGTACGTCTAATGAGGGCTTGTTTTTAAACAACTGCTTAGTTAAAAGTAGACCGTTCTGTGTAAAGTTGAAATGTTAGAGCAATGAACTTATTGAAATCTAAAAACTGAAAATGAACGTTACGTACTTTCAAAAACCAAACTAAAATTCAGATCCCTGTGTTGATATAAAACCCAAAGAAATACAAACTATTCAGTGTCTGGTTTGGATAACGATAGAATGGAACTGAAATTGTGCGACTTGAAGATTTTGTTCTAGCCGTTCTCTCTAAAAAATTTTCTTTACAAAAATTTCGGCTTATGTAATTATTTTTAGATTAAGGGTATAACACGGCTGAACTTATGATATTTGCAACAAAAACTGAACATAAATGAACGGTTTCGTAGACTATAAATAATCACTTTTGATTTTCTTGTGAATGCAAGCACATTATTTTTAAAATATTCTATAATAAAATTCCTCTTCTTTGTTTTTTCAATTATAGATATTACGAGTTATTTTTACAGCTCGGTCTTTTGGGGAATTATTCAAGGTGAAGCTGTTGTACAGGAAGAATTATGTTCCAGTATTATTTGATCCAACTTAAATTATTTCGTGAAAATAAAAGCAAGTAAAACATTGCCTGTCAAGAGTTGAAAAACACATTCACCGGTATCTCATTCTGAGAATTTTGAATTGAATTTGGATTACATTTCTTGAGAATCAAGCACAACATTTGGCTTATTCATAATGTCAATGATGAACTTTTTCTTGATATTGTCTTCTCAAATTCACATTCAACAGCCTTTGGTCAATCACATTGTTTTCGAGTGCAGTCTCAACTTGTGATATTCCTAAGCCTCTTCTCTCAAGAATTTTATACTGAAATAGCCAGTATATACACTAGGATCAGACCAAAAAAACCAATAAGTCTGAAAACAAGACGAAATTACATGATATAAGGCAAGGAATATTGTCAAATATATCTCAGTTTGTAAAATAAACTAGTAAATCTTCGCAAAAACTAAACATCTAACAAAATGTTTATTGTTACAACAATCTGATATCTTGAATCAAAAACTAAATGTATATATTTATTATAATCCTGAGATTCAATACATCTCAGAATAAGATAGTTATATAATGTTGATCAACTTTGAGTACCTGAAAAGCCGAAAAAAGCTTTGCTCATTGAGTTACTATTTGTTAAGTTTAAATAATCAACATTAAATTTCAAAAAAAAAAAAAAAAAAAAAAAATGAGTATTGCAATAACATAAGCTTTTTACCAAACGTTTTCCATAAATCCGATTTTCTATTTTGTCAATAAATGAGCAGCTGCAGAGTTATTCCAATTATATACAATGTTTTTAACAGAATTGTCAAAGGCTTTGCTCGTAATTGGTTGGTCATTATTGTTTGATTCTTTAAAGGGGTTGCAAGTGTAAGAAATATAGGCTTTTTGAAGCAATCTCATTGTCTAAAAACATATAGTTAGTAAATAATTCTGCAATTGAAATTATATTTTTAGTTTTTCATACCGTTCGTAGATCTGCTCTAAGACTTTCTTGTGCGTCAATCCCAACAAGGATTTTGATATTGGTATTTGTCAAACAGCCAAAAACAGCGATACCTCCGTGAACAAGTAATAAAGCATAATCTCTAGTTGTTTCAGTTTGCGATAGCTGAGATATAACATAGTCCAAAGCCATATGCGAAAGAAAGTGGTATTGAAGTAGCTTCTTGTTTGTCGTCAAGTCTGAATTCGCTTTATCATCTTGATCCGTGTTATCAAAACTTTTAATATAAAGGGGTGAATTCTAGAAAGTTGTGTTAGAGCTCATGAATAATCATCATGTTTAAGATTTAAACCCACATTACTCTTAATAATAGAAACAAATCGAATTAGTGCTGGCATTGTTGCAGGATCTGAAATGAGAGTTATTTAATTAAAACAGGTTGGCAGTTTTCAAAAATATTGAGTCGCTGATTTTGGTGATGTATAAACAAAAACACAATCGCAATGACATTGCATGTAACAGCGTGTGTCATACAATTGTTAATTACCCACACATGGAAAGGTCAGTTTTTTGAAGAAACAAAAGCATTCAGGTTTGTAAAAAAATAACATCTGTTCTTACTCGTACCATTTCTTTTTAAATAATACAGCAGTTTGAGAAGAATTTTTCTCATAATGACAAGTGTAGGTTAGCGTGAAATTTTTGTGGTCCAATTTATGAAAGCTAAATACCTTCAGTATATATAAGGCCACTCAGCCATAACTTGAAAAGCCAATATTTGATACTCAGCAGGAAAATCAAATGTGTCTTTCAAAACAAAAACATAAACAATTCTAAAATATTTTACCAGCTATTAGACTCAATTTTATAATATAACGGTTATGAGTGTTTAAAACAAAATCGCTGCAAAAAATAAACGCAAGGCCTTTTACTAATCCAATTTAGCAGATTCCAAAATAACAGGAGCATGCTGAATGCGGAAAAACTCTTGCGTGAACTGAGGCTCTTTTTTGTTGCCAATCCAAAGTTCTGCAATAGGGTCTTGGGTTGTAGATTTGTTGGATGAATAAAACTGATCAGTTTCATGAACAAACTCAAATTCCTGTGTGATACAACGTTTATTGTAAGCATATTCTACACCAAAATCTGGCTTAACAATGAAATCTTCAGCAGATGTAGGCCTTTCTAAAGAACTTTGCATGCGTTTCAGTTCATCATATAGCGCCCTTATTTCTTCGAGCTTTTGTCCAATTCCGTAACTGCGAGGAAAGTGGTTGCGACTGAAACGGAAAGAATTAGCCTTGTTAAAATGACCTCGGCCAAAAGCTCTAGCAACTCGGTCATAAAGTCGCATTCTTCTCTCCCATTGTGAGTTAACCGTAGCTATTTGATCAATATTTTGATCTATCTCAACATAAGTCAGCATTGGGCAACAAAGAACAATATGAGCACCACCAGGTATATCTGTTCCGCTAACACACAGCATTCGCAAGTCGTTCCAAAGACCATTACGCATGGCCAACATCCAGCAAAACAAAATGTTTGTATCAATACGGGTATCTGTCATGTCCAATCCAACTAAGTGAGGAATGGTCATCAAATGCAAAAACACTTCTCTTGGTAATTCCTTAGATTTGGACATATCAATCAATGTGATG
Source organism: Magnusiomyces tetraspermus (assembly GCA_030578715.1). NCBI lineage: Eukaryota > Fungi > Ascomycota > Dipodascomycetes > Dipodascales > Dipodascaceae > Magnusiomyces > Magnusiomyces tetraspermus. The sequence goes on from JAKTYL010000069.1 coordinate 97,316, forward strand.
TAGTTGAATTTTTGAGTTATTAGAGATTTAGACAAAGATAAGATATTTGTGTTGTGGGGAAGATATTCTAATCTATGGGTAGTACAATTGGCCATAAGACGGTCTTTCAAATAGTATCGGCGAATACCACCATAAACTTCCAAATGTGCCCAGTCCACATATTCTCTTAGTTCGTTGGGCTTTTGTAGTATTCCAGAAATGTATTTAAAGGAGTTGGTAGAATATGTAAAATCATCGTGACACATAAAGTCGGGATTGTGTGCGAATTCATCAGCAAACATCTTAAAAGTGTTGTAGGAATCTTCACCTCTTCTCTTAGCTGCATTCCAAACATGTACCCATCCATCTTTCCATGAAACTGAGCGATCAAGGTAAGGTTTGACAGATTCAGGGTCTAAGGCAATAGCCTCAGCCGAGTAATAGCGCAAAGACATTGGACCGACGCGTCTTTTGTCTATTTCTTTCAATAACACGCTTGTGCCTTCCATGTCCATTACACGATTGTGACACAGTGCGCGCCAATCAGGAGTGCTGGGCGGCTCTGAGGTTTTCATGTTCAAAAGCTTGTAGGTATATCCATGATGTAATGTGTTGTTCGTATTAGCTTTTTTCCCTTTATCTTTCGCTCTTACTTTGCCTTTGTCTTTTGATTTTGGTCGAGCTTCAGCACTAGATGTTGTTGATTCATCCGCCTCTGAAATTTTTTGTCGTTTTCCTGGAGTGTTGAAATCGTCCGATCGTGTAGTTGTTTGTTCTGTATCATGCTTCTCAAGAACTTCTATTCTTTTTGAGCGTATCCAATTCAATGTATAGCATATGTCCTTAACCCATGTTTTTTCGTTAAAAAGCTTTTGATTGTGCTTGTCTTTAAGAATGCGAAGAATATCAGCTTCAGATGTTGCAGTCAAAATCTCTTTGGCGATTTGGACAGGTTGCTTCAAAAGCTGATCATTTGTTTGTTTTGCAACCATTTTAAGAAACTCTAATAGAAAAGTGATGTGTAAGGTATATTTTAGCTGACAATAACTGATATATAATTTGCTGTTGTATCAAATCTTTGGGCTGGTGTGTAGCGTTTTTTTGAACCTCGAAACATAATAATGTAGTTTTTTGTAGATGTCGTGAAAATCCAAAAAATTAGGTGTATATTGGGATGCATACATACATATATTAGCAAAAGAAAGAAAAGCTTGACTACACATTAAGATTAACAGTTATATAAGATGATATGTAAAAGGATGGCTACAACGCCTATGTTATATAGTTCTATAACCCTTGAATAAATTGAATTGAACATTAAGATTAAGACCATTAAACCAAAAAAAAAAAAAGACAAAGAAGTTATATATAGGCATCCCTGCCATTAAATAAATTATTATGAAAACATTACCGAAGCAAATCTTTGATTTTTTCGTTCTCTTGTTGCAGTGCTCGGATTTGTTGAGCTTGTTCCTCAACCCGTTCTTCTAAAGCATTAATCATTTCTACGAATTTGACTTCCTGGCGTTTAAGGATGTCTTCCAAAAATTGGTGTGTAGAATGTAGTTGGGAGTAACTGTCTGCTGAACTAGAGCGGGCATGAAAAGCCTTTTGCCGCTCTATAAGTGAGCTAGGCTTGGTGAAATGGGTCTGCCCTAAATAGTCAGGTTTGCCGACATCTCCTAAATGTGAAATGCGATCATTAAATGTGACCTTCCGACGTTTCTTAGCACTTAGCGGCTCATCTAAAAGATCTCTAGAAGCCAAGTCGCTGAAGGTATCTTCGTAAAAAGAGTGAGTAGAGGAAGGTGTTAATAATGGGTTTTTGGGTGCTGATGATGTTGAGAATGTTCGTTTTACTGCCGTTGAAGTCGGCGGTGAGTTACTAGGCGTGCATACCGAAGAGGTGATTGAGTCTGTGTTCAAAGCTCTTAAAATGTCTTCTGCTTGAGCCCTAACACGAGAGTAATTTGGCACAGTTGGGCGTGTAGACTGCTGAGGTTGTATAGGCCTTTGAGGCTTTAATGTTCGCCTAGAAGGCTCTAAAATCGAGTTTGGTTTTTGTCCGAGACTAGAGGGATTTCTCTCAAAACCAATTCCAAGCCTTAGGCCTGAGGGTGAACTGATTCTGGGTGGAGAAGATGACACAGGCGAACGGTTTGGAACTGGTAAGTATGACCGAAAGGTTGAGTTATGTTTTAGGATGTTTAGTCTAGGTGATAATACTGGGGATTTCGAAAAATTCAGTAGGTTTTTCGTATCTTTAGATTCCAAAGGTTTTGGTAAATTAGGTGTTGTAATTTTTAACTTATTGTTAGGGTCTCTTCTTTGCTTTGATCCTAAATTTGGCTACATCCGACAGTTAATACCAAAGTCTACTGACAGGCAACATAAATTAATTACTTACAAATCTCTTCGTAGGAGACGAGTTTCGATACTTTTGGAACTCTGAATACGTTCCACTCATTTCTCAGGGATGTCCGGTACTTGGGATAGGTTACTGATTTGGCGGGTGAAAACGAGAGTGGTAATTAATGGCCCAAAACTGAAAAATGGCATCAAATAACTGAATTGGTTACTAGAGAAACGAAGTATTTTAACTGACTTCAAAATAAAAAAAATTAATACTAGATCTAAAATGTAAACAATATTATGGCTGTATTCAAAATATTTACTAAAATGGAGATAGCTCTATTCAGCCGTGAATTGCAAACAAAGGATCGCGAACCAAATATGCAGATAGGGTTAAATACTGATTCACGTGTTTCGGACTCAAACATTCGTAATGATTAAAACTACTAAGATCATGGCGTCCACTGAAAACTACTGGTTAAGTGTGAAAAATTTCCATGATAAATGTTCTTTTCCTCCTGTGTTTGTTGAAAACTATTTTTCAAGTTATAGAATTCTATAGTTTTTCCTTGAAAGAACGGCTTTTAGAGATATATTTCTAACTTGAGAGTATATGGTATGTCCGGTTCTTTTTCTCAATTGGTTTTTTCTATTATTTAAGATGATGATATTTTATTTAACAACTTGACCCTGGTTGGGGTAGTTCCCGGCTAGGTTTTGGAAGGTTTGTTATGACTACAACGGTATCTGATTTTCTTAATGAAATTGTCAAAGACTTAAACATCTGTTTAATAAACAATTACTAACAGTTTTTAATAGCATGATATATTGAAATGTGTTGATTGATTTCCAGCTCGGCTTGTTCAAAAGTAACTCTACAGTGTTACATTTTTTCAAACTGATTGTAGGAACTATTTGGGCATATTTAATTTGTTCCTCCAGGCATTTATTCCTAAAATAATCTAGACAATCATTTTTGATGTAGAGTTTTTGGAGAAATTATCTTTGTAGTTAAGTTGGTTAGTTCCCAAACGCTTTGTCTAATTTGGTTGTACGTATATCAAGCTGTTATGGTAGGCTTGCAATGCTGAATATTCAGCTTGTATAGTGGATCAAAGATTGGTTGTTAAAACTAAATATATTTCTTTCACGCAAGATAGTTTCTAATAAATGTTAATTTAATAAATATGGTAGTTACTTTTTTCTTCAATACATGTTGGATAATATGCAAACTTAGACAATAGCGAAAAAAAACCTGACATCCTTCGCAGGGTCAAGTTATCAAGTAATCTCGTTTTCGTGAGATTTGAAGATTTGGTAAACACCGGTTTGTATTTGAGAAACGAAGTGCAAAGCAAAATCTCAAAACAATTTCCACGAAAAAGTAAGCCCTTCTCTAGTTATTGTTTTTTGACGTGGTAATTAATGTTTTATTGAATAATCATCGAGTTCTAATATACATTTGAAAGATTGGTGGTTGAGCGTTTGTCAATGGTATTGCCAAATAAACAAATTATAAAGTGCCTTTGTATGCCTTGAGGACAAAACTGCAATCACGAGGATTCTTGTCACCAGGAGCAGGAGAGGATATGCAGACAAAATTCTTCTTATCAGGAAGAACACACTTTATTTGGGAGTCAGGGAACTGACAAGGGCAATCAACTGGTCGAGCAACACAAGCTAATGTGTTTGGGCATAAGTACTGATTGCATTCAGCTAAACAAATATGAAAGTTAGAGCTAGTGTTAATGAATCAAAGCTCACAAAGGATATTCGAGATGTGTTCGAAGGATGTTTTAGTTCAAAAAGGTAAATATACAGTATTACAAGATAGACAAAACTTACTATTAAAATAGTTCTTTTCAACAGCTTCTTGTTTTTGATTGAACATTTGTTGAAATATATTTCCAAACTGTGCCGACACTGTACTTGAAAAAACGGTGACAAGAAGAAGTACAAGTAATGGGGTCATAGGTTTATCGTTTTTGTTGGAAAACTGCATTTTGTATTTGAATTTAGTTGTTTATTTGATAAGAAATTGAATGATTTCAACCGATAGAAAAGAATGATTTGACAAAAAAGTATTATTTGGCTGTTGTTGTTGTTGTTGTTGGAGAGTTGGAGATGTCAGATCTCGAAAGAAAAGTATAGAAAAATATTGACGTGGCCAACAAGACGGTTTTTCTTCAACAGGGCTTTTTCTAGCAAAAATAAAAAACGGTGCGCCAACCTCCAAAAAGTCAATCACGTGAACAACATTTTTTTACCTAGTTAACTTTTGAGATTTTATGTATTAGGAGGTAGGGGTACGAGTAATCAGATGCATTGTGATATAATAGCGAGTAAAGAAACTTAAATTAGAGGCAAATATGTCTTTTTTAAAGCTTTGAGATCTTTAGATGGCAAAATTTAACAGATCATTAAACTAGATCAATAAATATAATATTACATTATGATACACTATTGCTATATATTCTCTAACTAAGTGCTTGTTTGACATTGAAAAAAAAAATAAATGCATGTTGGTCTTTGGGAATATTAAAAAATGTCATCTAATGATTCATAAATCCACTTTTCCTGAACAAGGGCAGGGAAAACGCTAGATTTTAAATCTTCATGAAGCATCGAAGAGTATTCTAAAAAGTAATGTTAGTTCGAAAATCCAAATAAATTTCAGCAAAAAACACTTACCTTTACTCAAAACCGTTTTCTCTTCAGTGGTAGATTCATGGTAATGGTTATTCATTTGTGCCAGCTGGTCCAACCGTTCTTCACGGAAATAGGTTTCATTCTCAATATACTCTGGTAATTCAACGGGTGTATAATAAAACTCGGGGCTGTATTGAATGTCTAAAATTTCAGGTTCAGGCAAAAAGTCTATATCGTTTTCAGTTAACGGAGTAGGAGTAGGCGGAAGGAAATTTGGTTGTGGGGGCTCAATAGTTTTCGATTTAGACGAAAGATCTGATGTTGGAACGCCATTTGACTTAAATTTAGAAGATGCTGTGTTTGAATGAAGTGCTGATCTGGGTGAAGATTTTAAAGCAAATGGTGGTGGTAGAATGTTGTTTGAATTTGAAGGCTTGGCTGCGTAGACATTTCTAGCAGAAGATGCTGAAGTAGGATGAGAGAATGTCGAGATCCTGCTGTTAGAAGCTCCAGGCTTTTTGGGCGATGGTAAAGCAACCTGACTTTTCATTATGCAATAGTTAATATCAACAAGATTAAACGAACAAAAATTGAAGTGTTATGAATGCGTAGGATACTGAATGGAGCAAATGAATTGATGATCAAGAATGACGGACAATTGCAAACAATTCTGAACGTTTGGGGTTAACTTTTTATTGATATTTCAAATGTTTGTTGTTTTCTGATAGCTTATTTGCAAAACATAAATGATAGTACTACATTTTGAAAGTGATGTGCTGGAACGGCTGAATATTTCACGTGAAATAAGGGTGATCTATTTTTATTTGGCTCTCTTCATTGACAAGCCATTACATTTAAAAACCAGGTCCAGGTTAAAACATAACGATTAAATCTTTGTTTCTTCTGGGTTAGAGCAATATATGAGCTTGCCTTAATAGAATGAAAAAGCGAAGGTTGGGTCTGCAGGATTTACCTCGATAAATGTCATTTGAACAAATTGTCGCAATAGGCGTTTGGTTGCATTGAAGATTCAAATGAAACTTTGTGTTTTTTTGATCTGTGTCGTTCCTGGATATTTCTCAAAATACATTGTGTATGTATTGTTTTTCATCAGGGTAATGACTGTGCTCGTTTATTATTTTAAATTTTGCGCATCATCTAACACTATTGGTACTATATTACTATTCTGTGCCGAGACTGAGTGAAGCGTATACTCACCGACAGACACGACCAATACGACAATCGCATAGAAAGCTCGTTGATTAAACGTTGGAAGACACACATGATCTACTAAAAATTTGAAAAAGATAACAAACAATTGCACTACTACTTTTCAAAACTTGTCCAAAACGTAGGGTTTTCTTGGCTAGACTCGTTTGAATGCTGGTATGTCGACAGAAGCGATGGAACGTTTTTGTAGTGCTGAGTAAGTCATATCAAACCGTGCTAGGATTGATCTATTTGCTTTTCAACAAAGCCAACTATGAGAGCAAATGTGTGTTCAACACAAAATGTAGTACATAAACTTTTGATCAAAAGTAATCTAATCAGATAAATGATGCATCAATCTATGTTCTAAATAAGGTAATGGCCAAGACAGACTAAATCGTCCTTAAATTGTGATCATACCATTAGCCAGTCCGTCTTCCAGGTATTTTTTCGTGTGTCAGGACAGAATTCTGTTGAAAACATAATCTAGCTATTATCTTTCAAATACCGGCGCATTTTCCTTTTCCCTAACGCTTTCAGTAAGAAGCAGCCAAACATGTTTACAAATTTAAATAACATTTTAAATCAAATAGTGAGCGGAACCCCATCTTGACTATTCAAACGATTTCATGGTATGAATGAAAACAATGAAAACACGATATATATAGAGAAAGCCAAACAAAAAACTCTTGCAAACTGATACAAAACATCAGGTATATTCTTGCGTCATTTGGTTTACTTCCATTCGTGTTTCCCAAAAAAAAAGTCACCAGTTGTTTAAAAGTATAAGCTGATAAGATTCACCTCATCAGCTCCTTGTATATAACTATGTTGGTTCATAATGCTCTGACTCGCAAATGTTGCCACAGCTCGGATTCAAAGCGATAAGCAGTTCAAAGAAATATCAGCATGGATATGGGTCCCAGGACAACTTATTGAATAGTCTGTAGGACTTACATTCGTTTTTGTATATTTAGACCTTATCCAAATGTTTGTGGGTTAAACAATGCGGCTATTTAGCGAGGCAAATAGACTGATTTTTGATGCCCCGACCTTTTCGAGTATAAGTAGTTTCTCATTCCCTTTTCCAATCGTTATTTTAATTTCACTTATCTTACCTATTCAAATCAAATTCATTACTCTATACACAGTATATAACGTAACACCTTCTAGCTTTATATTGCCACTACTTATTATTTCCTCGGACAATGCTTATTACTCGACCAGCCTCCAAATCATTTGAACATGCAGCTCGAGCCTCTCGAACCAACTCTAAACATACCAGTGCACTGGTCCTGTTTTACATTACTGTTGGGGTCGTTGCACCATTTGCTTTGCCCTTCAAAAGCTCTATAGCTACTCATAATCACAATTCACATTAATTGGCTTTTTTCCCTTCCAGCCCAGTCACACTCATGCTTTCTTATTGCACTACAACTTGTCTTTGTTTATGTTTCACTTGATAAACATATATCGTCACTGACTTTTTTCATTATTGCGAAGGACTTTTCAGCAATTATTTATTATTATGACTATCATTATGTTTACTATTCTTGAAATTATGTTTTAATTCCATTTTTTTATTTATGTTTTGCACTGTACAACAATATATTTATACTTAATACAAAGTTGTTATTTTTAATCATGGTAACGCGGGCAAAAAATAAAAATAAAAAATAGAATTAGCCTTGTAATCTCAAAACCAAGCCTATTTTTCCTATTTTCTCATATGATTCACGGCTTTTGAATCTACGACGGAATCTGCTAATAATAACTACTTGGTTTAGAGGTGTGAATGTATATATATCGAGAGCCTGCTTTTTAAACAAAGCATCAACCTCCACTAGAATTAGATTGAATAATTGAAATATGTTTATTTACAAAGCTGTTGATGTAAATTTCGTAAAATCAACAGCCAAAATATGACATCCGTTGTTGATTAAGCGATACAAATGGGAAATCATCTAAATAAAAGTTGTTCAAAAAAGACAAAAACCAAAATAAGACGCTGACGGAACTGCAAAACTTTGAGCAAGTCGAAAACAATGTTTAATTTACCAATATAAAGTAAGTAATATGAATGCTATATGAAAAGTAACGAGCAAAGTAGCACAAATGAAACATATTTAGCTCTCTCTTTGAAAATCACAAGATAATCAGCACTTCTTTTATTGCGAACGTAGTTCTGGTTTTGAGGGTGTGAAGCAAATAATGAAAAAGTACTCAAAATGCTTGGTCGAGAAGAGAAAATCGGCAAAGATAAAATGAAGTTAGAGTTGAAATAACTGCTTGAAAACAGACACATGATAAGAAGTAAACAGTAAATTTTTTGAAAACCATTGAAGAATCTCAAAATAGAGTTAGCAAAGAAAGTCAAATGAATGGAACACAAGTTACACCCAGAACAACTTTTTGTAAAAATCCTAGTTAATAGCATTGAGTAGATCGTATTCACAAGGTCACACAAATCAGCCGAATTGACACTGAACAGCCACAATATCACGCAATGCTAAAGTAAGACAATTGTTTACAATCTTTTTCATGTATTTGAGTTTGATCAATCCCAAAAAGTTACTTGTGAAGTTCTATGTAGAGAGGATATGATGTCTGTTACAAATGATCAAATCTAAAAATGAAGCTGCAACAGTCTAATCAATTAACATTTTGGATTAGACTTGTACTTCACCATTTATCGTTATCAATAACAAAAAGGTTTGTCGATAAGATTTATAAAGCCAACATTTTTAGATATTCCTCTAAATACAATAAATATTATAAGCATGAATATTTTCAGGTAGTTTAAAATCTATTTGGTAAAACCATAAACATTATATAAAACAAATATAAATACAAATAAAAAATGCAAAGAAAACAAAAAACAAATATGCAAAAGAAGAGATTTCAATCAAATCAAGACAGATCAATGAAAGAAAACGAATATTAAAGTGACTGTGGCCAAAATTATAGTGGCTGATTTTGGTTGAAAAAAATGCGAGATGAAAGAGTCGTAACAAATGCCAGTGTGGCTTAAATGTATCGAGGTCTTTTGAGACTGGTCAAGAAACAGTAGCTACACAATAGCAGTATGGTAGGTCATGATTTAGCGAGAAGCATTAGTAGACTGTGACGACAAAGAGCTGCTGATAGGCAAAGCAAATGGAGCAACCATGCCAAAAGTAATGTAGAACATCATAGCAGAGCTTGATCTGTTGGGAGTAACAGGCTTAGAAGCGCGAGCGGCAGAAGAGAAAGATCTGGTGAAAGTGCGGGCAAACATTGTAATGTATTTTAAAAGTATTTATCAAAGCCAAAACGGTTTTAGAGTATAGTAGTTGTAGAATGTTATTGAGTTAATCGTTGATGATGTTTTTTTCAATTTGAAGCAAGGAAATACCTAAATATTTATACACAATTGTACTTGTAGCCGTGCTTCATATCAAATTGAAGGTATTGAACATTATGACAAATATAAATTATACGCACTGTGATTGGCCAATAAGTCAACAACTTCAACTACTTGATTGAGCCACAACGTATTGTAAATGGCAACAACAAAATAAAATATAGAAACCTCAATGAATAATAACAAAGAATAATCGGTAAATAACAAACAAATGAATAATTCTTATATTTTAATTAACGTAGCCTCTGGACAGATATATAATTTAATTGTTACTTTAACTTATTGAGCTTTAGTACACAAATAAATAACTCGAGCAATGTAAACTATGTGTGAAGGTGAAGCGAAATTGTTACTCCCATAAGATACTAACCATGGAACAACCAACAGAGGAAATGGCTAACTGTTTTAACCTATATGTTTACCTTAATAGATTTGTACAAAATGATACACAGATAAACAAATATTCGTACACAGAATAAACTGGGCTTTAACTATCTCTACTGTATCACTGCACCTCTTTGGAACCGTTAGTTTCCGATACTATTTAGATAAAGATAAGTACCTGGTTAACAGATTGCTTGAGCCGTATAATAATAGGCCAATAGTGAATGCTGCAAAAATAAGCAAGCAAAAGTAAGCAGATATGGAACTAATATTATTGGCCAAAACGTATAACCTAAAAGTACCTATTTTGCCTTTTGAGAAACAAAGTTTTTTACGTGGTGTCATCCACGATAAAAGTTACGTCACAAACAGTATGACATTTGGCTTTCTCACATTAAAACCTACAATAGTTTAAGGTGACTTCATAATCTTGTGATTTTTTGGAGGTTATTTGATAACCTTGTAGGCTGCTAAACCTTTTGATTTTGGTCACATTTGATTGAGTAGCATTAAGTAAATTAAGACAATCACAGCCATCATTATGCACCTTAAAGGCTGTGCTGAATATTATGTTGAATAAATTTGTGAGATTTCATAATAATACCTAACGGTTAAGTTGTCTCATGTGTGTTTCCGGCATTTAACGGGAAATTTTTTGATATAGGCGGTGTAACATTTTCGTTGATGTGAGCTAATGTATTCAACTCAAGCCATAAAAAGTGGTGTTACTTTTTTCCACCAATAGAACTCATTGTAAATGTCAGCAATGACATTAAATATCCATAATTACCCTTTAACCACACCACTTCACGAAAATGCTTTAAAAGTATATAAACCCGAGAATTTCTTACTGTACCTGACTTTCTCTCATTAATCAAACACTTCCATTCAATACATTATCTCCACATCTACTATTGTTATTCAACATCAACTTTTATAGCATTTACAAACCAAAACTATTTCACGATGTTTGCCCGCACTTTCACCAGATCTTTCTCCTCTGCCGCTCGCGCTTCTAAGCCTATGTCTACCAACAAGTCAAGCTCTGCTATGATGTTCTACATTACTTTTGGCATGATCGCTCCGTTTGCTCTCCCATTAAAGAGCTCTATCTCTTCTCACCACCAGGAGCGTTAAATGTGTTTTTAGCTTGCCCTGAACGTTTAAAAGCAACCTTCAACGTTCATGTTTAAATTCAACACTAAAGCTTTCACATCTTTACAATCTGCATACATCATTCCAAATCTTGGACAGTTTTTCTTAAACTTCCCGGCCTTTACAAACTGGTTGACTCAAACAACTATTGTTGTTTGAATCCCTTTTGCTTCTGAACTAAGCAAACCGGCCTTATTTAACTCTCAGCTTTCATAGCTGTCCTAATATTGAGCTTCTCAAAGCCAAACTTGCATTTCTTTTCATGTTTATTATTTTATTATGTTTTGTATTTTTAATAGTTAATGTCATTTTTTTAACCCTAAATTTAATTGTAAATGTGGCTATTGTATGTACTGTTTTCAAAAAATGTAATGTAACTTTGTGTAACATACATATATCACCTTACTTGGTTCTGTTTTATTACATACAAGCCTTTTTAACGCCACTTATTTATACAATAACCAGTGAAATCGGTAATTGTTTGTTATTATCCCTTCTGAACTCAATTATCGTACCTACCAAATCCAATCCAATCCACACCATACATCCCATGCTACCTTCAGAAAAAGATACCAAATTTGACCGTCAGCTTCGGCTATGGGGCTCAGGAGGTCAGTCATTATTAGAGAACGCCCATATTGCTTTAATTGGTGCAACCTCAGTTGGTTGTGAGCTCCTAAAAGATTTAATCTTGCCTAATATCGGTAAATTCACAATAATTGATGACCAAAAGATCAAAGAAGAAGACATATCGTCAAACTTTTTCATCGTGTCTGACAGTATGGGTCAGTCACGCGCAAAAATCACAAAGGAACTTCTCAATGAGTTAAACGAAGATGTTCAGGGAAACTACATAGACAACAAGTCGCTGGAAGAATTGCTTAAACAAGACGATGAATGCTGGAACGCTTTCACTATTGTAATTGCTTCAGGTGTTAAACCTTCTTTACTAATACAGCTTTCTTCAGTTTTACACAGACTAAATATTCCATTGGTGGTTATTGAGTCAATGGGCTTTTTCGGCTATTTACTGATTTCCATTGACGAGCACACTATTATTGAAAGCCACCCGTCTTCATTTGTTGATCTCAGACTTGACAAACCTTGGCCAGAACTGATTGAGTTTGTGAGCCAGTATAACCTTGATGATCTGGATGATGTTGATATTGCACATGTGCCGTACATTGTCATTCTTTTAAAAACTCTTGACCTTTGGAAAAAAGAGCATGATGGAAACCCGCCTAAGACTTCTGCTCAAAAGCGAGAATTCAAAAAGATGATCTCAAGCGGAAAGCGAGTAACTGCAGATGGCGAAAATTACAACGAAGCTATGACATCTTCTTGGCGACTGTTCACTGACTCTACAGTTCCGAGCGAAATTATCGAAATTGTCAATGATAAAAAAGCTTTGGAGCTGACCAACAAATATTCCGATTTCTGGGTTCTTGTAGCTACGCTTAGAGAGTTTATAAGCTTGCCGGAGTCTAATAACAGTCTTCCTGTAACAGGTGTTTTACCAGACATGACTGCTGATACTGTGGGATTTGTCAAGATGCAAAAGATTTATAGAGAGAAGGCCAAACAAGATATTGAAGTGTTTCATGGTCTTTTGAAAAAGACTTTGGAGAAAGTCAACAGACCTGCAGATTCTATTACCCGTGAACAAGTTGAAACTTTCTGCAAAAATTCTAGAAACTTAAAGGTTATTCGAGGAAGCTCACTACAAAACATTTACAATGATCAAACTGTCAAGATTGAAGGTGGACTTGCTAGTGAAGAAAATGAACGGTTTGGTGTGTTTTTGGCCATTGAGACTGCCAAACACTTTTACGAAAAACAAGGCTACTATTTGGGCAGGTCCCCTGATAATGTCCAGCTTGAAAATGATTTGGAAACTGCTAAAAGCATTGGAAAAGCACTCGTGCAGCAACTTGGAGTTGCAGATGACTTACCATCGTATACTTTAGACGTGCTTAAGGAAATTGCGCGAGCTGGTTGTTACGAGCTTCACAACATTTCGTCATTCTTAGGTGGCATTGGAAGCCAAGAGATTGTAAAGATCATCACAAAGCAGTACACGTTGCTGGACAATCTGATGGTATTTGATGGTGTTGTTAGTAAAGGCCAAAACTGGAAAGTTTGAACTATTCATATAATGAAACAGTTTGCAAACAGCCAATGTACATTTATTAATTTATCAAACGTAAAGATAGGATTCAAGAACAACACACACCAATCTGATAAAAACAATGACACATCTCTTACGTAATTTTTATAAAAAAATTATCGGTATTTGTATGTAACCATCACTATTTTTCACTAAACATCAAACCAGTATACCATTTTCAAAACATTTTTGTACTATATCAATCAAGCTTAAAACATGACTACACCAACTAAAGATCCTAAAACTATAAAAAAGACACGTCCTGTATTCAAGTGTGTTCTTGAGACACCATTTCAAATCAACACCTGGCCAGAAACGTCCGGAACAGACCAAGTTTCCATATTCGAGATTCTTAAACTATTTTTTGAAACCGAATTTGGCAAAGAAGACACGCAAAGCAAATTAGCAGCAGATCAAAAGAAATCAAGACCAATAATAATTGGGTTCAATAATGTAACGCAAGCGCTGGAACTGCAGAGTCAGAGAAATAGATATACAAAAGCCGGTGCACCTTTTACTGATACCAACGATGTGAGTAACAAACCGTCAGAGGAAAAGCAAGATCAAGATGACAGTGAGATCGCGTTAGTTATTGTTTGTCGACAAGATATTGGGTCTGAACTTGCAGTTTCTCATTTCCCAACACTTTGTGCAAGTGCCAGTGTACCTAGGCTGGTAGAAGTGCCCAAAGGAAGCACTTATGCGCTGACGAAAATATATAACGACACAAAATCTGATTCATCAAAAGAAACCACTAAACCAAGCAGCCAAAATACAAATTCAAAAAACAACAAACCGACAACTAAATCACGAAATGTTGAAATAACAGTTATAGCACTGACACGCTCTAGTTTCTCTAATTTTCCGTTATTACAGAGCTTGTATACCTTGATTGAAGATCGCAATATTGGTTATATACAACCACAAGCTCTCGGGTTCAAGAAAGTAAATATTGCAACTCTTAAAACGGTGGCACCAATTGTTAACAAAAAGCAAGACGCAAAGAAACAAAAAATTGAAAATGGCAGTAAACCAAAAAAGTAAATATATAGTGTTACAAAATAATGATATAGTTGATGAGATTAATATACACATTTTTCTCTTTAACTTTCTAATGAATGATCATCGATAAACTAGTTTGGTTGTAATTGAAACTAGACTATTGATGTAGTCTAGAACAGATTTTTCCGCAAAGAAATTGTGTTTATTTTAAATAAGTTTGCTCAATCAAGTACTGAAGTCAATTGAAATCATTATTTTTAAAATTGCTTGTATTTGAATCATATTAAAACTTTAATATACATATTCTAATTTATCTCGTATACGAGTCTGGCAGTAATACAGTGACTTGTTTACTCTTCCATTTCGTCATCTTCACCGGTTATGGTGTCGATGGCGTATCGTTTTGCTTCCTCAAGTAACTCGCCTGTAACGAATTTGTGAACACCATTTGTTGCTGACTTGCTAACCCAACTGATTTCAAGTTCAAATTCCTTGTCTTTTGAATCTTCGTGTGCCAAATAAATGATTCTTGCTGCCTCCTTGACGGCATCCTGAGCAGAAAGGTTTTCTAGATCAAGTTTCTCAAGCTCAGAAGTAGCGGTTTGACGACCTTTACCGGTAGCGGCACCTCTGTAACCCCAGAAAGTTCCACTGGGCTCAATCATGTACAAATGAGGCCCATCTTCGTCAACACCTCCAACAATGGTAGTGATTCCAAAAGGACGAACAGAGTTATAAAGTGTATAAGCTTGAGCGTAACCACCCATATGATCCGCCAAAGCAGGAAGAGGAATTGGTGCCTTGTAGGTGTCTCTCCAGCTGCGGGCATCGTCACGGCCACGGTTAACAAAGTGTCTTCCATCGGGCAACAAACCAGAGTAAGCGACACCAACATGCTTATCAATGGTTTGCAATCTTCGGTTTGCTCCAGGAACTAATAATTTGGAAGTAATGATCTTTTCAACGGCAAAAACAACACCGTCTTTACATTTGATGCCAATGGAAGTACCAGCATTTTCAACAGCCTTCAAGGCATATTCAACCTGAAAATTTCGGCCGTCTGATTAGAATTGTTAGTACACCAATAAATATTTCACAATTAGCAAGGGAAACAAAACATACCAGGACTGAAAGTACTGTTAGATAAATCGTAACCAGTTCCGATAGATGTCTAAAAATCAAACAAGTTAATATGCTGCTCAATTGTTGAGTTATTGATCCTCGTCGCAACTCGTATCGTATATATAGTAAATGGGTGGCGTTAGGTAATATGTGTGTTTTAGCTCAGTCATTGCCTAATCAGCTAGTGAAAAAGAATGAAAAGACATTTCTGTGAACAAAAATAAACCATAGACCAAATCAGCTTCCCCAGATCCAACAACTTACCATTGTGATGCTTTGATGTAGATGTGAAGAAGAGTTGTTTTACTAAACTCAAAGTTGAGGTGGAACAAGAAGAGGGAAGGCTGAAATATAGCTTTGGTGGTGATGTTTGCAGTTATCAAATGTATGTGACTAATCAAATCTTCAAAATTATGTAATCCACATTTACAATTCACAAATACTGTTGAAAATCAAGATTCAATAAAAATTATTTGATCAATTCAATATAGTACATTTTGTAAAACAAGTATTTATATACAATTAAATAAAAACATTTAATTACCATCTAGAACCTAATGCGCTGGCGTTGATTTCTTCTGGCGTCTTTTTCATTGCATCATCAATTCCATGATACTCAACATTCAAAAGTGAGTAGTCTTTTGTGTCTTGTGAGGCATCCCATAAGTTAGAAACCCATTCGTTTGTTTTTAATTCAACAAAGTTCAAGAAACTCATGTTCTTGGACTCAATCTGTGGGAATTTCAAATAAAGATCTTCAAGCTGTTGTTTCCATTCCTTTTGATTTTTACCCTCTGGCACGCCAATTAAGCCACCTCCATTTATACAACCACCAGGACATGCCATAACTTCAACATAGTCATATTGCGCAGGATCGCTTAACGAAACCAACGAGCTGCTTCCCTTATCGTTACCCTCTCCATCGCCTGCATCTCCGTTTCTCTGGGAATTCAACCTGCTAGTTTTTCGAGCTCTTGCAGTGACCTTGGCTCTAACAGCAGCGTTTGCTCCACCAGCACTAACTCTTCCTGCTCTTTTGGCCTTGTTATCTGGTTTGAGCTTTCGCACAAGATTTTGAATGTTTCTGAAACCGTATATCCTTGCAGCTCTGAAGAAAACTTCGTTTTCGTTTTCGTCACTGACCACCCTTAATTCAACTATGTCGGCATTTCTTCCATGTATCGTTTGAATATGAGTAGGTAGTGAAACCTCGTTTTGGATTCCACTCAAAATATAATCCAGGTATCCTCCAGATGATGATCCATAATGAGACAGCCATTGCTCAGTTGTTGGCCACTTGGATGGTGCGTTTAAAGAGTCGGTACTGGTATCATATAATGATTCGAATGTGATATTCTTTTCTAGAAGCAAAAGCACAATTTCTTTAGCAGTAATGACACAGTCAACATCTCTAAACTCGTTCTCTTCTTCGGCCATACCAAATTCAGGCCTGGCCGCTTCGAGCTTCTTATCAAAGCAAGGCATAATGCTTAAATGGTATATCATGTCTTTTGGTATTTGTAGTTCTTTAGAAATCATATCTTTTAGCAAGGTGCCGGTAATTTGTTGGGGCGATTTGACATTAGATAAATAGGGAATAATATGAGGATGAGTTTTTTCAACATAACATGTCCAACCAGGACACACACTACAAAGAACAGGAGCCTTTGATTGATCAGCTCTGCGCATTTTGACTTCACTGAGAGATTGGTGCAATGAAATCAATCGACCAACTTCCATTCCGACATAATATTTAAACCCAAGAATGTCGACAAATAAATGCTGTAGTTTGGCGTCAACCTTCTCTAATGAAATGTTGAACGCTGCAGCCAAAGATACTCTGACTTGATGTGATATTGAAGCAACAAAACACTTATTTTTAGATTCATCTTTTTGTAAACTTGATAATAATTCGTCATGACTCTGCAAAGACACCAGGACACTTTCTGCTGAAGTGATACATCCACTGCAAGCCAAGCAGTCACTTAAAGAAATTTGAGCTTTTTCGAGAGTTGTTGATTGTCCAGATTCAGAGACTTCAGTAGGGACACCCTCCATCGATATTTGAATCTGAGCACTATTTGCGTCTCTAGTCTTTATTGTTTCCACTGGCTTGATGCAAGCAACACCAGGGCTAATAAAGTCGTTCAGGTCGTCAACTGAAAGAATCGCACTCATTTTGATAATTTGGTTATTTGAGTTATGGAAAGAGAAAGAAAATGGAAAGCAGTTTGAATGGGCAATAAAATGGCAAACCAGTGATTATTAATTCAAGTTTAATGACTGAATGGATCCCAAAGAAAAAAAAGGTTCAGCCTTGCCCTTCAAACATTTGACCGAGCATGAAAAGTAAGTATGTAACATATTTACATACTAAATGTTGTATGTATGGACTCGCGAACCAGGGTTTTTAGCCTTCCATATTTATCCGAATCTCGACTTTTAAATGTATGGGACAATTATTTTCAGTGTACTGCACATTCTTCTTATCCTATCTTCAACCGTGAAGCCTGTTAGCTTCAATGTCGTTTTCAATTGCACGGACGTTCCGCCCAGTATCACGATGTCGGCCATTTATTACAAACAGACATCAAATTATCAAACCAACCTCCATCTTTACTCCAGGATTACGCTTTAATACGAATATTTCAAACACCTCCTCTACTAAACCTCAGTCTGATGAAAAGGATAAAGAAACAACGCCTTCATCAACAGAGTCAATCCAAACCAGTACGAGTGCTAAAGCAAATGATTCTTTGGCTACACCGACTCGACCCAATCCTGATAATGAGTTGAAAGCCAGTCCTGAGCCTGTTCCTAAAGCCACGCCAGAAGAAGTGATTAAGAAAGGTCAAGAAGCTGAAGAAGCTCGCGAAAAAGACGAGCAAGACAATGTCCAAGCTACTACTGGTGTAATTGAGAAAAAGAAACAAGAAGGTCTCATTTACTTTTCTAATGTGTACCCAGTGGCTCCCTTTTCCTCTGTTTTCTTGAGTAGATCTTTGGCTTTAGCACTTGGTTTGACTGAAGAGCGAGTTCTTGGTATTCTCTCACGTATCTCTATTCCTGCCGATTTCCCTGCTACATTTACAAAAATTATTCCTCGTTACAAAGATGGTGGCACTTTCGCTAGATTCACTATTGACAAAGACGCACCAGCAGAACTTACAACTAAGGATGTTGAATCTGTCATTTCTCAAAATGTGAAGGCTAGTAATTATCGACCACTGTTCAATCCCTTTAAAAAGGCTAAGGTATTTACTGTTCTTGGTATTCCATGGATTGAAGATCTCCACAGAAGAGTCAGTAATAAAGTCCGTGTTATTTTTGAAGGTGGTAATGCTTTGAACCAGGAAACTGTTTACGCTGTCTTGCGTCGTTATGGCCCCATTAAAGATATCTCAATTCAAAACGACCCTAAGGATCCTGTAAAGTCTGCTATTGTTGAATATGTTTATACCCGCGATGCTTCTACTGCTAGAAACTGTGTTAATTCTTTGATTGTTCAGAATACCCAAATCCACATTACTTATATTCCTTCAGATGGTGGTATCAATGCTACTATCAAAAGTATTATGGATCATTCTCGTATTTCAATTCCAATAATTTTGGCTCTCCTTGCTGCGCTTGCTGTCTTTGTGTTTAATCCAATCAGAGTCTGGTTTGTTGAACACAAAATCACCAATACCTCTCTTCCGACATTTATTGAAAACAACTCTGTTATGAAGTGGGTTAGAGGAATTACCAGAGAAACTCTTTCAAACATTGGTAGGTACCTCCATAAACCTGCTGATGACTTGTCTAATTCTTTACAGAGTCTTTGGATTGAGAGACAAAGATCGGCTAGAAAAATTAAACAGTGGCTTCAAGAAAATGTCAACACATTTATTGTTGTCACTGGTCCTAGAGGTAATGGTAAAAGGGAGTTAGTCACTGATTTTGTGTTGAAAGATCGTGAAAACGTTTTGTTAATCGACTGCGAACAGTTGATGAAGTCTCAAAATGACTCGACTTTTATTCGTACAGCAGCTTCTCAGATTGGTTATTACCCTGTTTTCCCTTGGATGAATAATATTTCTACATATATCGATTTGATTATACAAGGTATGACAGGCCAAAAATCAGGTTTGTCTGAAAGTACTGAACAACAATTCAAAACAATGCTCACCACAGCTGTTGCTAGTATCAGAAAGGTTTCGCTTCAAAACTATGGGACTATTGTGAAAAATGGACAGGACAAAAACGCACACAGTGAAACTGTCACTTCTCCCAAGCTTACTGAAGAGGCTTATTTACAATTGTATCCAGAGTCCAAACCTGTGATTGTTATTTCGCAATACCTTGGCAGAGCAGATTCCAATTATCAGTTTGTTTACAAGCAGCTTGCTGATTTTGCTTCTATACTTGTTCAAGCCAACTTGGCACATGTGATTTTCATTACCAACGACGTTACTTATGAAAGCGCTTTGACGCCTGCTTTACCCAACAGAATTTTTAAGGTTGCAGGAATTAGTGACGCTGACTTTAAGGATGCCAAAAGATTTGTGATGAACCAGATTTTGGAAGCTCGCCGAACTGAAGCCCAGGCCTCTGTTACTAATGAGGCCTACACTCCGGACTCAACTAATAAGAAGCCAGAAGATCTGTTTATTGCTAATGATACTGATGCTGATAAAGCCAAAGAAGAGGCCGAGGTTGCCAAAATGAAAGAGGAGCTTGTAAAAGAAGAAACCAGTAAAGGTTCTGATAAAGACAGCATAGCCACAAAAATTTTGTCATATACCACTGGTGCCTTTTACTCAGACAAAAATTCTGGTTCTGAAGCGCAAGGACAAAATGAGAGCTTTACAAATACGATTGACGATTCGCCTGATGACTTTGATGACTCGGAAACTATTGCTTTTGAATACCCGTACCTTGACTATGCGTTATCGCCCCTTGGAGGCCGTTTGACGGATCTCCAGTCATTTGCTCGACGACTCAAGTCAGGTGAAGAGCCATTGCTTGCTGCTGAAGATATGGTTACTCAAAGTGCTGCTGAGATTTACCAAATGTTCTTGATGCGCAACCAGCGAATGGTCACTAGCTCCGAAACTGCGTCATCAGCATCTGTTAATGAATGGACACATGAGCAAGCTTGGACGCTCATTAAACTCTTGGGTAACTTGTCTTCCCATAAGTTTACCAAGGAACGTCAAATTGCGCTTGCTGATTCAGGATTGCCTGCAGGTTATGATCGTGGAACTTCACACATTAACAAGTACTCGAATATCACACACAACACCTTAAAGTCCGAGCCTGAAGTTTCCATAAGCTTTTTGTTGCAGGATCCCAATTTCAAGACAAAAGACCAGCAAAAGGCATTGACTGCTTTGCAGAGAGCCGAAATGATTACCCTTGTTCATGAAAGTGGTCGAAATGTTGCCATCAAGGCTGGTAAACCATTATACCAAGCTGCATTCAAAGCTCTTATTGATGATAAAGTTTTGTACTCAATCCAGGAAACAATGTTGCTCAATTCGCTAATTGGAACAACCAACAAAAAGATTAAAGAGTTTGAAGATGAGTTGGCTACGCTAAGCCTACTTAACAGATCGTATGAAGTCAAACAGCGAATCAAATACCTGGAAAAAAAGATGATGGTTAATCAGACTAAGGTTTCTGGTTATGAAGAGAAGTTAAAGTTGATGGCTAACATCATGTCAGGAAAATAGAGTAAGGTGTGAGTTGTGCACACAAACTTTTTTGGTAATTAAGCTATTTTTGGGCTAAGTATTTGTTCAAAACAAGGGTTCAAATAGTTAGAAAAAATAAATAGATAGGCGAGTTGTGATAATAAAAATTAATCTAAAGACATTAATATTATTATTTTGTTTTTCATGTATATAAAAAATATCATTATGTAAGTTTTTGTTGAAGAATGTTAAGCGCCATTCTTTGACGAATAATTGGCATATCTTTTTGAGAAAACGTCAATGGCTTTTCGCGAGACAAAACTTCAACCATTTTGCAGGTAAAAACACCGCAATCAAAGACATTATCTTGCTGAGGACAAGGCACAGAGTGTAGCATTTCATATGAGTCGTAGCCCAATTCACCAGGATTGGACTGTGGGTAGTCCATCATAGTCTGTTTGAACATGTAGTCTTTGAGATTTTGTAGGGTTTGTATTCCAGACCCGTTCATGGAATCGTAAAACTCAAACCGAGCGTCTTTGTTGTTGATCACAGCTAAACACCAATGCGAATTGTTTCTGTTGACAGGAACAAAAATGTAGTCAACTTTTGTGACGTCTAATCCTTTTCTTTTGGCCCAACGTTTGACACCGTCGAACCCAGAAGTTTCAAGCTTTGAGTAAAAATGAGAGGTAAATGCAAACGATTTAGGTAATGTGCCTTCATTTTGACGAGACCGCTCGGTGACCATTGCCAAGTAGAAGTCAATCACGTTGTCGTTGAGCCATTCGCGGCCCCGTAATGTTTGAATATCATGGGCCGTAACAATAACGCGAAATGCATCGGCAACTCTTTGGCTTGGGTTGGCAATTGACCACGCGTTATCAACTAGATAGGCCTCATCGTCATCCAAAGGCAAGATTTGCTCTGCTAATGCTGCAGTTTTTCTGGCACGTGCTGCTTCTTCTTGCTCTTCACGGAGCTTGTCGATAGCAGCCTGCTCCCGCTCTCTAGCCTCCACAATCTGAAGATATGTCTTTGAGTAAAATTCGGCATCAACCGGCTGTTCTGGTAAAACAATTGGAGGTTTCTTGTTGTACCAAGCGTATCTGTATGGGGTAATTGGTCGTCGGGTTTTGAGCTTGTTTTCATCAAACTTGAATGCACGCATTACTGCTGGTGAAGCAAGAATTTGACTTCCGACAGATTGGGTACTTTTGAAATTATTTCCATCATTAAGGGTGCTAGTTCCGAAAAGAGCATGCGATCTTTGATTGACAGAGTAATCTGTGCTGAACGATATAGATGTCAATGGAGGTTTAGAAAGAGAAGATCCACCACCAACTTGTGTCATTAAAGGAGCACCACTGTTTGGTGATCGTTGTAAGGATGGAGACAATCTATAATGGTCATTAGGGTATTGAGTAGTCTCAGAAATAACTTTAGTTTGTGTTTGAGGGCGATATATTTTGCCTAACCGGTATTGTTTCATACCTTCTAAAAACCTTTTCATTTCATCCTGCTTATTTTCTTCAAATACATTGGGAGGCCCAAGCTGTAGTATCTGCTTCTTTTGTGCACCAGCTTTTTCAGAAAGAGATCCAGCTGAAAAAGGGATACTGGAATTAAATGGGTTTCTAGAAATGACGCGCTTGGTGGATGGTTTATCGTTGAGTTTAAAAGTGAATAACTTGTTATTTTGAGGTTTCTTTAGATCTTTGGTCGAAGAAGCAAATGAAACGTTATTTGGTTTTTTGTTAACTACAGCTGAAGATTGATGAGCAAAATGAGATGATGAATTGCCTTTTCTAGCAAGATCTTTGTGGTAAACCAGCTTCGATGCACCAGAAGATGAAGCTATCAGTGGTTGAACAGAGGTGCTGACAAAAGAAGATTGCGAACCGTTAGCACGATTGATAGTTGTGCTTTCAGAAATCGAATATAGACTTGGTGAGCTTTCATTTGAACTGGTATAACTTGTTCGCCTCCGTTTGCGACGTTGCTGCTCGTGTTTTTGTTCTTTGTAAGTCGTGTCAATATACTGAATGGCCGAATGAACTGAAGAAACAACAGAGCTTAAGGCGGAAGAAGTGCAAGACGCAATAGTACGAGCCCAAATACCCAATTTGTCTTTTGCAGACTCCTGACCATCATATTCATCATCATTGCTATCAATTTGATTTTCAGAAAAATCGTGTTCCTTGAAACTAGTCACGTAGCTGTCATCAATTGTTGACTGAGAGTTGGTGTGTGATGATTGAACAGAAGAAAGCTCTGAATCAGAGGGGATTGATTTTGAAATTTTGTTTGAATCGAAAACTTTAAGCGCGTTGGAATAATGTTTATTAGACAAAAGTCCAGATCCATTGTGCTTATTGCGCGAACGAGTTTCTGTTTGAGTCAACTCGTCAGTGTTATCGGCAGAGTCAAGCGTGTCTTCAAACGAGCGTTTTTGTGATTGGCTTTTTAAGTGACGAAAAAGTGAATCAGGGTTTGTTTTTTGAGTTGTCGAGGTAGTCATGATGAAAAAAAATTAAGGGTGAAGATAAAGTGGTATCAATATATTTAATAAGCCAATATCTGACAATAGGTATAAGAGATCAAACCACGAGCTTGTTGAAAGGCAGCACAGAGTTTATAAAAAATATTGTGTTTGTATTTTAATCACCAACTAAAGTCTAGGTGTATTTAAATGATTCAATGAAAAAAGAATTCACAATTGGTTTCGCGCAATGCTTATCAATGGCCTTTTAGGATTACTGTGAACAATATTGATGTGTATATAAATACCTGATTCAAGAATTTGACATGAAAAAGGTGTATAATTAGCGGAAATTTCAAATCCAAGAAAAATTCAAGCAGCTATCAGGTCTGTCTCGAGTTGAGGATAATTAATTTGGAGGTTTTGTGGAAAAAATACAAAATCTAAAGCGCGTCAGTCACGAGAGAGTAATGTGATTACTTTTGTTCGACGGTCATTAAAATATCATGTGATATTTTTCCTAAACTACATACAAATATTAAAGTATGGGGAAAAAATGTGTTATGTAAACATACATAACCAGACAATGTCAATAGGAGATTAGATTTTGAAGCCCGTCAATCGTTTTGCCGTACTTGAATGTTATTGAGAAAGCAAAACTGAAATTGAGAGGCTTTTGTTTTTTAATACGCATTTACAATCTTTGCTTGAGATTCATGAAAGACTTGCTCGAAGGTGAGTCAGGTTACGTTTTTAGTAGTTCAACTGTATGCTTCACCTTTTTCTCCTGATTTTTTTAAAATTTATTTTAGACAGCATAATTTTTCAAATTGTTCAGCAACAATAAGCTTCCGTCAATAACCGCCGGAACATCAAATACAAGGAAAACATACGACATACAGAAAGAAAAAGTTTTCATTTTTCAAATTTCATTCGGTTTTTGATTGGTAACAGGAAAAAAATCATTTCACCGTTGGTCTACGTCATTTCGCTCGTTTTGTTGGTTTTTAGCGTTTTCATACAAATTTAACATTTGTACAAATTAAAGAAAGAAAAAAAAACAACGATGTTTATTTCTTTTTTCTTCCTCAGGAGTTTTTCCGCGTCCTAACGCTAGAAAGAAACAATATAGGATTGGAAAAAAGATAACCAAATAATATAATTCGAAGCGTATGGAGCTGCCCATTTCAGTATATGAGCCATTGATTCCGGCATTTGGCTTAATCAAAAAAAAAAAAAAAAAAAAAAAAATCGTTGAAGCAAAACAAATAGAAATACAAAAACAACAACCATTGACGACTTTTTAATTTTAAACGTCCAAATATAATGTTTAATTGTTTCTTTTCTATTGTTTTTTGTGACTGTAATTTGTTTCCATTAAATTTCAATACAATTGACATTGAATGTATTGGCAGAAGGTTTGCTTTTGAATAAAAGTAAACTGGAACTTGCTTTGACTTTTCGTCAACTTTGCTCTTTTGCTTTCTTGCCATGATTTGTTTTTTTTATATATTTTTTTATTGCTATTTTATTTAATTTGAATTTGTGAATTTTGATTTTTTTAGGGCTCAACTTTCAGTTCGGATCAAATTCAAATATTTGATTTTGCTTGGTTGTTAAAAGAAAAATACAATATACATTGTTTCGAAATACAATGTGCCATTATTGTCCTTGTTCACTAGCCCAGCTTCTATCAGTTAAATTCGTAACATATGTAGTTTCTCGTAGTGAGTCAAATGCAAATATATAAAAGAGAGTGTAGACATTTAGATGCAACAATGTTTAAAGTCAAGATGTGTAATTATACGTTTTTGCGATTAATAACAAAATGTGGAGATTTTTATATATAGAGTCAATATTATAGGAATAACCAACTATAGTCATGCTAGTTATATCAAAATCAATAGTTGAGTTTAGTATAGCTTTTCACTGAATCTCCAAAGATTCAAAATCATATTCAACAGCAAATTCCATGCCGTCATTTCGTAAAAAGAGTTTAGCCCAAATTGCTCAATATACAAATGCTCTTGTTATTCAATCAAAAAAAAAAAACCTGTTATTTGACCAACTGATTGACCTGTAACTGGCAAAGATTTTTTTTTTTTGTCATAATTAGACTATAGAAAAAAAAACCCCCTAATAAGAAGCATCTTGCTGTTGTTTTTCCTGTTGTGATAAGATGTCCAATTGCTTCGTATTCAAAAAAAAAATAAAATAAAGTATATAAGAATCTTAATCAGACTGGGACCTACTTGCATACATTTTCACACACACGGACATACATAGTTATCGCTGTTAACTGTTCATAAACACTTCAGAACACATCCATATTCTCATTCTCCAATATCAATGGAAAGAACCCCAGGTAACAATCCATTACTATATTTCATTAAAAAAAAACCGTGTAAAGAAAACAGTTATGTCCAAGGCAAGGATTTGCAAAAGACAAAAAAACAACAACAACAACAACAGAAACAGCAGAAGTAAAATTGTAGCCAAACCAAAAGAAAATCAAGGAGAGAAAAAAGAAAATTACAATAGTTGCAATGGGGCCATTGGAAAATCAACTGCTATTTCACAAATAAACGACGTCATTGACATGTCATCTTTCTAAAAAAAGATGATGTCAAGATTATGTTCTAAGCTTGGCATACCTATACTTTCCCTGTTTGCAAGAACCTAAAGCGGGTAAAGAAATTAACAGGAGCTGGTTGATCAACTGAGACCGAACGAAAGTAAAAGCGTTGAGTATGTTTAGTTAGCCGTTGGTTATTAGAAAACAACACTAAAAGAGTTTCCACAGCTCGTGAAAACAAGATAGTTTGTAGTAACGAAGCTCATATATAAGTTTCTAAACTTGTGCGTGTGTGTGCTTCTGTTGAAATTGAAATTCAGGAACCAATCAAAACCTTTACTATTTTACAACTATTACAAGCTACTGTTCTGATATTACATTGAGGAATAAACCCTCCATCATCCACCTTTTTTAAAGTGTTGTGCAAAAAAAAAAAAAAAAAAAAAAAAAAAAAAAAAAAAAAAAAAAAAAAAAAAAAAAAAAAAAAAAAAAATAAAACTGTGTGAACTAAGGACAATGTCAGGAACATCGAGAGACAGTACAACAAACCTTTTCAAGAAAGACCGTCTCCAAAAAATATCAAAAACTACACTTGAATTTTTCTTTACATGAACAAATAAATTAATCGCTATCGATTCATGACGGTCCAACCAAAATATATACATTTTAGAATATAGAGTCTGCTTTGTTTGATTGCCCCCCTCCATCTCTCTCGTCCAGAGTTGCCATGTCTAGTGAGTACATAAAAATCCCCCAAAAAAAAAGCCTTATCCGCAGATTTCTATAGAACAACCTCTGTGACACATCAAACAGACGTAATTAGAGACACAAGCGCATTTCTATCTACGACTGTGTGCTAGGATATCTAAGCAATTAGTGAATTGTCGGAGAACAAGAAAACGAGAAGGGCTAGGGCAAATAGTTTCCCAAAGCGTGTTCGGAAACGAGCATCTTTGGTCTCGATTGCTGTTGAGTTTTAATTGCTCGGCAATCTGATTTTTTTGTGCTTTTCTTGGTTATTTTTTAGTTGTGTTGTATAGAAGTAATGCGTGAGTAGTAGCAGTAGTAGTGGTGGTAATAGTAGCAGCTCTAGTAAGTATAGTTGTTACTGATAAAGAAAAACAAAAAATTAGACCTAAAAAGATAATGTAAGATACGAGTGTGAGTGGGTGTATACAACAACTACAAGTAAAAGTAAGCCCGAGAAAGTTTCCGAAAACAGGTATAGAAAAGAAATTGAAAACAACAGTACACACACACACACACACACAACGCAAACAACCTTTTGCTTTTCCTTGTGTATGAGGTGGCTTCAAGTATTAGGTTTAATTTATGTGATGTAAGTCTAGTGCCCAAATAACCAGTTTTCCATTCAAATTGCAGAGCAAATTCCATTTTTGTTTTCAAAGACAGGAGATTCCAATTCAGAACGTGACCTTACACGGGTATTTGTACATTCGGACTCTGTACAAACAAGCCCAATACATTTTTTTTTTTTTGCCTCGACATTCTAGCCAAGGCATAACGCAGCAGAGCACAAAAAGTGGCATTACATACAACATACACTCACCTACATAAGAATGTATGAACAACGGTTTTGCGTGCGGCTTTTCTTACTTGTTGTGCCTGAAAAAAAAAAAAAAAAAAAAAAAAGATTTCTTAAAATGTATATGTGAGCTTAAGAAGTCTTTTTTTTTTTTTTTTTTTGTTTTCAAAGCGTTGGAAGAATGGATATTATGCTACAGTCTATAATGCTACCATCGTTGTCAAGCAATCAATTTATTAGATTTTTATATAATCTCCTTTTCTTAGTATTTCTTTTCCGTCGTTTGATCTTTTTGAGTTCAGGTAACATGTAAATGTGAAATTTATATTGATGCCATTGGCCTAATATACAACTAAAACAAAAAAACAAAACGAATGAATGAATGAACAAGCAAACATAAAAAGTGCTAATACAAAATCCTGTGAGCAATCTATATTACAAGCAGGTCGCGAAATTTAAAGTGAGGCATATATGTAGTATGGGCAGGTGGTTATATATTTTGGGTAAATTTTTAGAGCCACACATACATTCACACACACACACACACACACACACACACACTTGGAAAGAAGTATATATTCCGGCACATCACGCATAACTACTGTTCTTCAGGAACAAAAAAAAAAAAAAAAAAAAAAAAAAAAAAAAAAAAAAAAAAAAAAAAAAAAAA
>JAKTYL010000070.1:0-50521 GCA_030578715.1 Magnusiomyces tetraspermus
AAAAAAAAAAAAAAAAAAAAAAAAAAAAAAAAAAAAAAAAAAAAAAAAAAAAAAAAAAAAAAAAAAAAAAAAAAAAAAAAAAAAAATATTATAATGATACACCAAAAAGAAAGGATCATAATCAATAAAAGAAGAAAAACTGGTATAAAGAGTATTAGTAATATTGCTATTCTGAACATTAAGAATTAGTGAAATAAAATATATATTACCCAGAAAGAAGAAGATAACAAAAAGAGAATTAGAAATTAGTGTCGAAATAAACAAGTGGTTATAAAAGAAGAGAAAAAGTGGTTCAACAGTTTTTTTGTGTTTGGAACAATAACGAGGAAAAAAGCAGTGTATAGAATATATTAGGAACAGCAGGAACAATAAGAAGAAATAATGCAAAGTTTGGTAGTGTAAACAAAAACTATACATTATCATCACTAGCGGGTTCAATGATGTAGTTTGTTTGTTTGTTTTTTTGTTTTTTTTTTTGGTTCAAGCCATAAAGTTGAAGGGGTAGTAGTGATGGTCGTAACGTTTAAAGGCTAGTTTAAAACTGAAAAGCTGAGAAAACAGGTTTTTAAACCAGTAGAGCGTTGAGCTTATAAACCTTGCAACTTTGAACTACCTCAATACTTTCATGGTTGGTTAGAAAAGGTATATCTCTTTGACAATAACAACAACATAAATAATCATCTAACAACCACCAACTATCATCACTCGTCTATTTGTTTTTTTGTCACAAATGTTATTGTTATTGTTATCTTTGTTTTTCGTCAATGCTTTAATGTTTCATGAACCAAAAAAAAAAAAAAAAAAATTACACAAGGCTTCATAATACTCCAGCCAGGGATATAATTTATGTGTTAGTAATAGTTGTACTACTACTAACAACAGCGGTTCAAGTGGTATGAAGCAAACTCAAAGTTCAATAGTAATGCTCGGTATCGTTTTTGGTATTTTTGTTATTGTTGTCATTGTTGCTGCTAGCTCCACTCAATAAGTTCCACCATTGGTGTTGCCATTGCTATTACCGTGATTATTGGTATTACCATTACTACTATTTCCATTGTTACTATTACCGTTATTATTGTTGTTGTTGTTTTGAGACCTCACACCCAATGGATTTTTCGAAAACGACAACCTGATTCCTCCCTTCACACTATTGCTCAGCCCATACCCATACAACTCTTCCAACGCTCTTGTTGAATAATTCACATCTTCAAACTCCACAAAACACATTGGCCCATTCGCCTTGATTCGGAAACAAAGACGCTTGTACCCTTTACGTTTGGAAAATAGTTTTTTGAGCTCGTCTTCGTTGGTGTCTAAAGGAAGGTTGCCGACGTACAACGTGTTGCAGGGTGGGTTCTGGTCGGCTGGGTTGGCAGGTGGAAGAACGCGGCCGCCATTTTGCATGATTTGGATGGCATTGGAGTTGTTGGTAGGAGAATATGGAATAACTATTTTGCTACCATCAACTGGTGAACCGTTGTTTGTGTTATTGGAACTATTACCGGTAGCGTTGTTGTTATTATTGGTACCAGAACTTGAAGAATTGCTAGTGTTGTTACTGTTACTGGTACTAGTGTTTAAGGACAAGTTTTGGAAACCTCGAGTAGTAGATTGTCGACTCTTTTTGGGAACATTGTTGGCGTCGCTGGTTCCCCATTGTCCATTTCCAGAACTCGAGTTTGCAGAGCTTTGACCATTATTCAAACGGCTAGTGTTTTTAAACGCAGGGTTGCCACTATTATTACCATTACTGATGTCGGTGCTGTTAGCAGTGTTACTGTTATTACTGATAGTGTTGGAGCTAGGGTTATTGTTGTTATTATTGGAAATAGTAGAAGAATTATTGGTTCCACCATTAACCACATTTTCTTGAGCTTTGGTTGCTGTTCCCTTATTCTGTGATCCTTGAAACTGTTGCGGAGTACCACTACTTGCAACGCCTTGTCCAACAGCACCTTGACTCTTTACTGGTTTCTGTGACTGAGTCTGGGTCTGAGAATTGGATCGAGCTAACAACGGTTTCTGTAAAGACTTTTGAATACCCTGAGGATTGTGAGTATTTTTTTGGTGCTGTTGTTGAGCCTGTTGGGACTGATGCGAATGCAGAGTTTGAGAAAGACTTGGAACAAGATTAGGAATAGAAGCAGAAGACGGGATTCCTTGATTGTTATGATTATTGTATCCAATAGGAGATGTTATTGAATTATTATTGTTGCTGCTATTGTTATTATTACTATTATTGCTGTTAACGCTTCCCATACTATTGATATTGGTGCTACTATTGTTATTGGACATATCTGCAGCATTTTCAGACTGCGAATACCAACCAACATCTTTAACAATATCATTATACTCTTCATCTTTATATCCTTGAGATTCCAAAACTAAAGATTTACCAGACATCCTAGGCGCAAACTCTTCGCGTTGTTGATTTTGGTTCAGGCTCTGGTTATGCTGTTGCTGCTGTTGTTGTTGTTGACTAAGTTGCTGCATAGGCATGATTCCACGACCGGGAGGTGGAGAAAAAAGACCTTGTTGAGAGCTACTAGGGTCATACATTTCAGAAAAGCTAGTAGAATGCAAATCGCTTGAAGGGTTAAGATTATGTTGACCAGAAAACGGAAACCTCGAAACATTTTTAAGTTGCTGGGGCTGTCCAGGTTGTTGAATGTTTTGTAACTGGTTCTGTGCAGATTGATGATGGTGATGATGAAGGTTTTGTTGATGCTGTGATTGTTGTTGTTGATTTTGAAGTTGCTGGTTCTGATTCTGATGCTGTGATTGTTGCTGCTGTTGCTGATGTTGAGGCGAAAACAAAGAATTATTATTATTGTTAAACGAATCAAGTCTTGACAACGCAGGCAAAGACTCATTGGAAATGCTGTTTCCGTTATGATTAACAAGTTCAATTTTAATGGCAAAAGGAGCACATGGGGCAAACCCGTTTGACTGGGCCAAATATTCCTTTGGCGTGAAAATGTAAACGTTTTGTGACAAAATGCTCAGCGCGTTAGTGGCTGCCAACAAGGATTTAAAGTATGCATGACCAGCCACAGACGAGGGCAAGCCGTCTTCAGAAGGAAGCAAGCGCTGGAGCTCAGAATGGACAAAATCGTTGGCAAAGGTAAACATGACGGCAAATTCACGGTCTTGGATGTCTCTAGGCAGGTTCAAAATGCGGAGGTAAGGGTATTTTGATGCTGGGCCGGTGATGTCGTCGCTCATGGGCGACGTGACAGGGTTTGGGAAAAACCCAAAAGTGGCTGGCTGGTGAGGATGGGAAAATGGCATGGCTGAGATATTTTTGTTTGTGGTCAAGCCAAGGGCAGAAGGTTTAAGTTGTTGTTGTTGTTGTTGTTGTTGTTGCTGGCCAGACATAAACGGTTGAGACTGGGGTGGTTGGGTAGAAGGAGGAACAAAGGACTGGAAAAAGGAAGAGGACGAGGAGAGGCTATGAGACATGAGCGAAGAAGCAGGATTGTTTTGGATCTGGTGATGCTGATTCTGAGACATGGAGCTAGATAAGGATGGAGGTGAAGATGCTAAAGAAGAAGAGCCTGGAGGTGACGATGTGATGGACTGGGAAGTTGAGTTTATAGAAGAGTTGAGATGCATAGACTCAGAAACGGTTGGAGGCGAAGTGGTCGAGGCTAAGCTTTGAGGAAACAAGTTCTGAGGCTGATGAGATTGGTGGTGATGATAAGATTGATGGGGATTCTGGATTTGCGAGGTCTGGTTCTGTAAAAGTTGCAAAGGGCCAGAAGAAGACGAAGAAGGATTGTTTGCAGCAAATGGAGACGACAGAGACTGGTGATTATGAATAGACTGAGTTGGAGATACAATAGACTGCGGAGGAGGAAATGGAGGTG
The DNA here is from genome assembly GCA_030578715.1 of Magnusiomyces tetraspermus. NCBI lineage: Eukaryota > Fungi > Ascomycota > Dipodascomycetes > Dipodascales > Dipodascaceae > Magnusiomyces > Magnusiomyces tetraspermus. The sequence goes on from JAKTYL010000070.1 coordinate 3,870, forward strand.
GTGAAGTAGGCGTCCTGAACGAGAACGCTGGATGCTGATATGGTTGTGATTTGAGCATTGCAGAAAAAGAAAAAAAGAAAAAAAAAAAGAAGGATGAATTAGAAGAAACGCGGAATAAATGGAAATATTTGAAATGGCGTCTTTTCGGTTCTTATAAATGTTTTTGAATAAAAAAAAAAAAAGGAATAAAAAAAAAAAAAAAAAAAAAAAAAAAAAAAAAAAAAAAAAAAAAAAAAAAAAAAAAAAAAAAAAAAAAAAAAAAAAAAAAAAAAAAAAAAAAAAAAAAAAAAAAAAAAGTAAAAAATGAAAAATACAAAATAAGTCACACGTGTAGGTTGTGAAAAAAATGAAATGCGGCTTTGGAAAAACAAAAGTGAACCTCAAGATGCAGGCCTTCAGCCCCAAAAACACACTTGAGTATATTGATATTAGAAGCTATAGCGGATGATTATTGCTTTCACTGTCTATACAATTTAATAACAGCGATATAAATCATAGACAAAAAAAAAACGTTAAATACAAGAAATCCAAACCAACAAAAGCTACGATGTGCAAAACAAACTAAAGCAAAAAGTTGAAAAGGAGGAGGCAAGTCGCGACCCAAAAGGCAAATACAAAATAAAAAAATAAAAAATAAAAGACCAAAGAATTCGCATGCGCATGTATGTATCTTTATAAAAAATTTTCGCACAGACCTTTGAAAGAATGGCAGATTTGCCTGTGTGAAGAAACGCTTTTTGTGTGAGCGTTTTGTATGTGAGTTGAGTATTTCTGTATGCTGATGGATGTCCCTCTGCGTCTTGTTCTCGTTAGTCCACACACAAATGGTTGTGTGAGTGTGCGCATTAGTTTGTTCGCTTCCTAATTGGGCAACTCAGCCTACTCAATTGGGGCGCACGGCTGTAACAGATCTACAAAAACGGTGCTGCATTTATGCCACAACCTCGAAAACGCAACACGGTCTGAGCAGGGTAACAATGGTTTCCGTTTGAATCTCTGCAAGACCTTTTTTTTTTTTTTTGAACAGAGAGTTGCAACATAGAACGACTGTGTAAAAGCCTTGCTATACTCATCTCATGTCATTATGTAGTATACATTAAATCTAGTAAACCATCAAAAGGTAGTTAATGTTTGTAAATATCGTCATTTCAATTTGGTAAAAGCTTCAAGTACATAAGTCGTAAAAATATTTCTCATTCCCTTCCATTCCTTTCATCTAATTCTCTTCTTCCGTATCTTGAATCTCAATCTTTTTGATCAAGGTAAGTTTGTGTTTAACAGAAGGATACCAGCTTTTGATTCCTTCCGTAGTCACATAGTATCCATTCAAGAACAAAATTTGGAACCGTTTAGATCTCCCACGTTTCCCACTGACAGTCTTTGACCTGACATACGGAGGGTGGTTTGACACCTTTGTGAACGCAGCAGTAATCATATTATTCACATCCAAACTATTCAGCTTGCTTTCTTTATTAGTCTTTGGTTCCAAGTAAACAAGATATGCATTCAAAGGTGCAATCATGGCGTATGCATTAATAGGCGTAAACATACTGAAAAAACGAGTCTTTCTTCGACCCGGCTTTTGGTGGTTGGTACAAGTGAGATTACTGAATCGGGTAATGGCATCTTGTATTTCGTCAAACCACTCATCTTCTGTATCGTCTTTGTTGTTGTCATCAATTTCAAAACTGCTGTCTTCGGGGATTTCGCCCCAAAGTTTAGGAACAGCTTTGTCTGTGGATCTCTCGATTGAAGACTCGCTAGACTTGAGAGTTTTGATAACCTTTTTGGTAAGCCCTGGGTTTTCGGTGATTTTGGCAAATAGGCTTAAAGCATCTAACAAATTTTCGTCCAAAGCTACAGTAGTAGAGCCAGAATTGGAAGCAGAAGATGAGTCAGCGGTGGTTGATCCAGAAGATGAAGAAGAGGAGGAGGAAGAGGAAGAGGAAGCTGAAGCAACTCTAGAAGGAGAACCAGTTCTGAGACGTGGATGTACTATGCGGCCAGGGTTTGCAATTGAACTATCTTTCTGACGTTTACTTTTGAGATTCATTGTGCAGTATCAATAATAAAGAAAAACCAAGTGTGAAATGAAAAAGTGAAAGATAATTATAAAATGAATTTGATTAAGAAATGTCCTTATGTAGTTTGCCTTTTTTTTTTTTTGTAGGAAAGATTGATAATGATATATATATCAAATATACTACACAATCATGAAATAAAAACGAAATTGCACCTTATCTGTCTTCCTCTATATACTTTTTGGAATAGACTAGAATACACAATTTTTTTAAACAAATCCTATATAGCATTTCAGAGCAAAAAAACCCTATTTAAAAAAACTACAAATTTTCATTAACGTTGAGCAAATCAACACTTTGGAAGTTTAGAAATGTAAAAAAAAAAATTGCTGGTTGAGGATTAGCTTTTTTTTTGAAAAAAGTTGATACTTGATTCTCAAACCCAATTTGATAAAAAGTAATCTCGGCATGTACACACACACACACACACACACAGTTAGTTTATGAATAAACAGAAACGTATTCTGGGGTCACATTATTTGGAATCAAGGCTCATATATAGTGCAGGAACAATAATGTAAACAAGTACAAGGGTATGTTGTTGAGAAGTAAAAGTAAACTTTGGCTTAAAACGGAAAAAAAAAAAAAAAAAAAAAAACAAACGGCTTAAATCAAAGCAGGTCAAGTCGAGTAAGGAAAACCAACAACAAACGAGAATGGCCATTGATTAGAGCAACAATCGGTAAATCACGAAATTAAAAAAAAACACATAATTGGTTGATTTATTGTCAAACAAAAAATTGTTGGCGTTATTTTTACTCAGTTTCAATCAACAAAAATAAAAGTATCGAGAGGTATTCTTGCTGTTTCAGTGATCAACTAAAAAACAGTAAATAAACTCTTTATAGGAATTCTAACCTTCAAAATAATGCACTTTTGTTTCATAACAGCAGAATTTTGGTGGAGAAAAAAAGGAACAAGAAAGAGGAGAAATGAAAAAAGGGACAAGAAATAAAATAAAGAAAGGCATGTGAATGTTTACATGTTCAATAAATGAAAAATGAGCTCCTAGGCACTCACTCACAAACAACTGCTCAGGAAAGAGTTTATCAGAAAACGAAAAAAGGTTGTTACGACAAACTAAATCAGTTAAACGTAAAACTGGGGTTGATCAAAAGGTCTTATAAACGAATATGGATATACTATATACGGGTGCGACAATTGACGTTACTTGGAGTTTACCCTCACAGGAAAAAAAAAAATTAAAATTATTTAAGCCTTTTTTTTTTTTTTTTTTATCAATTTTGAAAGTCTGGGTGAATTCATTTGAGTAGCTTTGAAAATTTATATGAGTAGAGTTATTCAAAGGCTTTATTTGCTCAAAACTGAAGAGTTAAACCGAGAGATTAAGTATGTAGTTATTTTCTCTTCAAGTCGACTTAACTAAAACCTCTTGACATCATCTTTTGATTTTCTTCTCCTCATTACGAACTGTTCATTTACTCGAGCTTTAAATAAACCTTTCGTTCTTTATCAAAAAGGAGTGCTTTGGTAAATATCATATTCACTTGGTTTTGAAAAAGAGATTAACCTTCGTTGTAAATCATTCTACCTCATCAATTATTGCTGAAAGTACTGGAAATAAAAACAAGACATATTGATATTTACATTTGTATTTCTATTTCATTAAAGTGTTTCATGTTTGAGCCATATCCCAATCACCCAACTCTTTTATTTTTATTTCCATGCCTGTTTTGGTTATTCTATTTATTCTTTTATTTTCAGTTCTGTTTCCGTGATTCTTTTTTCATTGCTATGCCATGTTCCATACATTTTGTTAAGCTTGTGATTCTTGTTAAATCATGTGATACACAGATCGGTAGATGCACAGACCAAGTACTTCCAAACCAGTGGGCAATTCAAGAGACACACAGATCAATAGATAGGTCGACGAGCAGGTCAATAAACAGGTTAAGGAACAGGACAGCAGGCTACCCAGTGGGTGAGTTGAAAAAAGGGAAAGTTAACTGAAGCAAGTCAATAGACGAGGTAATTGAAGAATTGATAGGCTTAGCTTTTTGATTTAAAAAAAAAAAGCGATCTGACTTGCTGTCACCACGTATTTTAATCAACCCTGCAGAGCAACAACTGAACAATTAATGGACAAAAAGGAAATAATTTCCAAGTTTGCGCACATTGAGGCGAATACTTTTGGCTTTACTTGTTGAGTTTTTTCATAGCTGTTTTTTATACAAGTGCTTCTTTTGTTTTTCAGGTTCGTTTGGAATTGTTGTAGTTTGTTTGATGTGTCTCCTGTCAGGAAGAAATGGGACACCTTTCTCAACAACAAAAAACGGTAGTTTAGCATAATTGCTAAAATATCAAATTATATGTATATGAATATCAGCTATGGTTTCAAACTCATATTTTTTACTATTCACGGCAGTTAACCATGAAATTCCAATAAACAGTATGTGTATCATGTCACCGTCTGTTCCCAGTCGCACAGACCATGGCACAGATAATTGTGGGGACCGTTTGTACAAACCGTTGTGCACAAAGTTGGGAGCACACATACACACAAACCGTTATGTAAAAGCGCTGTTAGCACAGAAGTTTAAACGGTCATACATTCACATTTAGTAGACACCATCAACAAAAGCATCACCAACAACAATGCCATCATCATCAACAGTAATAGTTTGAGTGGGTATATGAATATCACCAACGATATCTATATGTACATTTAGAGCTCTATTACGACCAAAAGCCGAACAGACCTTTTTTCCTATCTTGTTTTGTTGTTGGTAACGGTTTTTTTCCTCTTTCCTTTTTGTTTGTCTTTTCCTATTTCGCTTACTTCATTTTCGGTTTTATTTGTCCTTTTATTTTCTTTTTCTTCTTCTTTTTTTTTTTTTTTTTTTTTTTTTTTTTTTTTTTTTTTTTTTTTTTTTTTTTTTTTTTTTTTTTTTTTTTTTTTTTTTTTTTTTTTTTTTTTTTTTTTTTTTTTTTTTTTTTTTTTTTTTTTTTTTTTTTTTTTTTTCACTTGTCTTTTTCCTATTCTTGGTCTTTTTTGTTTCTCTTACATTGCACCTTTTTTTCCATACAAGGAGAGTGGTGGAACAATGATGGATAAAAATAAATCACTTGTTTGAACAATGGGATTTATTTTTAAATTTTTTCAAATGCGTACAGATAATCACACAATCATTGGAGAATGCATGTACACAAGCATTCAGTCAGACATTCTTGTATTCAAGCCAGTTTAAAACTATTGTACTATTAAACTATATCAAAAATATTTTTATTTTTTTTCAAAACTTGGTATTCAGTATTGTATTGATTTATAGGGAAATTCTCTTGTCAAATTCTTGTCTCTCTACTGTCTCTTAATTATTTCATACATTTCTTTTTATAGTTGTTTTTTTATATTCTTATATCATACTTTTGTTCGTACCATTGTGTCAATTTTACTTGTTCATTTGAAAAATTTCCAGTCTTAGCATTGGCTTGTATTGTTTGGACGTGTGTATGGCGTAAGTGTTTTTTTTTTTTTTTTTTTTTTTTTTTTTTTTTTTTTTTTTTTTTTTTTTTTTTTTTTTTTTTTTTTTTTTTTTTTTTTTTTTTTTTTTTTTTTTTTTTTTTTTTTTTTTTTTTTTTTTTTTTTTTTTTTTTTTTTTTTTTTTTTTTTTTTTTTTTTTTTTTTTTTTTTTTTTTTTCATACTTTGCCTGTTGTAGTGTATTTAAAGAAGGGATAATATATGGAAAGACTTTTTTGTAACCCGATGCTTAATTTGCTGCTTATTCTCGTGTTTAATTATATACATTTTTCATTTTTTTTTTCCATTTTCGTCACAACGAAATGTTACATCAAAAAACTCGTTTATTCTTTAAAGTTATTTTCAGTTTTTTTAATGATTACATTGTTTCTATGTATATATACTCAAAATAAAATTAAAACAAAAATAATAGAAATAGAAATAGAAATATTATCAATTATACAATCTAAACAAGTTATGAAAAGAGGAAAAAAATATAAAGGGAAAAAAAAAAAAAATCAAGGAGTTAGAAATACAAATGCATACGTATTGATACGTAAACAGTAGATACACTAGTAGTCATATCACATATCACCATCATCATCCACAGAATCATATACACAAGACGGCACCACCACAGAGATAAATACCGAAAAAAAAAAGGCGTAAAAAATAAAAAAAACCACTCAAAATATACGTTTTTGTTATTGTTGGTGTTGTTTTTTTTGTTTTTTGTTTTTTAAAAGTATCCAGTGTCGTGGGTTGACTTGCCAATAACTTCAACCTTGAAGCCAATCTTTTCCAACTTCTCACGGTTAAGAATCAAACGGCCATCAAAGACGTAAGCAGGCTTGTTCATGATGCTGTAAAGCTTTTCGTAATCCAATTCAGTGTCCTTAAACATATCCCATTCAGTGACAACAACCACGGCGTCAGCATTCTTGGCTGCCTCATAGGGATCTTTAGCAATGACAATTTGTTTCTTAATGGTATCCAAGCTCACATCGGGTGCACACTCTTCAAGGTCCATCCAGATCTGGGCTTCCTCAACTTTAGGGTCATAGATAGAGACATTGGCACGTTCCTGGCGGAAATAGTTGGCCAATGCGATAGCAGCGGACTCACGGGTGTCACCAGTATCCTTCTTAAAAGCAAAGCCAAACAATGCAATGCGCTTGCCAGTCAATGTGTTGAACAAAGACTCAAGGATTCTCTTGGTGAAACGCAACTTTTGGTATTCGTTCATGTCAACAACCTGCTTCCAGTAGGCTGCAACTTCGGGAAGATGAAGGGATTCGGAAAGATAAACGAGATTGAGAATATCTTTTTGGAAGCATGAGCCGCCAAAACCAACAGAGGCCTTCAGGAACTTGGGGCCAATTCTGGTATCAAGACCACAAGCATAGGCAACCTCATCAACATCTGCACCAGTGACTTCACAAATGGCAGAAATGGCGTTAATGGAAGAAATTCTTTGAGCCAAAAGAGCGTTGGCAACAAGCTTGGAAAGCTCAGAAGACCAAAGGTTTGTGGTGATAATCTTCTTAGGATCGACCCAGTTGGCATAAACCTCGGCAAGCGAAGCAGCAGCAGAACGACCAGACTCGGTTTCTAAAGAGCCGATGAGAACACGGTCAGGAAACAAAAGATCGTTGACAGCCGTACCTTCAGCCAAGAACTCTGGGTTGGAAAGAAGATCAAACTTGACACCTGGCTTTCCGTTGGCTTCAAGGACCTTGCGCATGCTCTGAGCGGTTCTGCAGGGAACAGTTGATTTTTCAACCACGATCTTAGATGACGTAGCGAGGCGGGCAATGGATCGAGTTGCAGACTCGACGTATCCAAGATCAGCAGCGAACCCCTTACCCATACCGGATTTTTTCGTAGGGGTGTTGACAGAGACGAAAATCAAGTCAGCCTCATTGATAGCAGACTCAACGTCGGTAGAAAAGAAAAGGTTCTTGTTGCGAGATTCAGTGACAATCTTGTCAAGGCCGGGCTCGTAAATGGGTAACTCGTCAGAGTTCCATGCGTCGATTCTGGCTTGGTTGAGATCAACAATTGTGACCTTGATGTGAGGAGCCTTTCTGGCAATGACGGCACAAGTAGGTCCACCTAGTATGGAAAATAGAATGTGTTAGTAAATTGCTAGGTTTAATGGTTGTAAACAAAGACAAAAAAAAAAAAAATTAGTGATAACAATAGTAGGCGGTGAACAAGAAAAGAACCTTGTACTTAAAAACATACCAACATAACCAGCACCAATACAGCAAATCTTTTTAATGGTTTTATGAGGAACTTGTTCAGACATTGTTGTAAAGTGCGAAATAGAGTATGGAAAGAGTATAGGTGAGTGAGTGAGTGTGGGTGGGAAGAAACAAGACACAAAGGGGATGGGTTGGCGGTATTTATAGTCTTAGAGGTTAAAATACCTAAGGCTGGAAAATCTTGGACCTGATATTTTCGCTTATTCTTTAGAAAGGATGCGTGTCCACACCACTTCAACAACTGCCTACCACTACTATTTTTTGTTTTTCAATTTTTCATTTTTCAATTTTTTTTTTTTTTTTTTTTTTCTCAATGTCATATCCTTCTAATTAATCCAATACGAAGCTTGTCGTTATTGTTTGGTCTTGTTAGGTTCAGGACTTTAGAGGTAGTATGAATACCATGTTACAAATAGCAAAATAATCTGAGCTCTGGATATCAGAATTCACAGTAATGTTAAGGATCATCATATACCCCAATCTAGCCAAGATTCAACGCATTTTTTTAAAAAAAACCGAGGGATAATTTCACAAGACTTGGGCTTGAAACAACTTAGATTCGTACTCACTTGTCTAGGGAGTTCTACACGTATTTGTGAATGTGCCAATTGAAGTGATTATAATCAATTGAATTTAGGGTTGGATCAAGCTTCCTGTTATCAAAGGTTTAAATCTAGGAATAATATTAGCCTTTTTGGTTTTACATATAATTAAAAATCTTAAAAGCGCTGTACATGACCAAAATTACTTTAAATTGAGCTCTGTCCAACAATCATAATTGTAAGATTCAATCAAGATACAAAAAGAAAAAAAACATTTAGAACTGAAATTTCCTTCACAATCAAACATGATTGTGATCTTCAGTCATTTTTGTATCTCACGAGGAATAAAACATGAGAACAAAACAAAAAGCTTTGATTTTATCCATATTATTTGAACTCAAAGTATGTTGGAATCGGCAAATCATTTGCTTGTTTGAATACATGGGTCTTTGTATTGTGTTTCGTCTAATATAGAAAAAACTCACATACGATACGAATGTACCCGTCTTAAAAATAGACAGTATGTCATTGTTACACAGCATGTCATATACATTGTCACAACTCTCTAATTTCATCACATGATATTAAGACTTACCCTACCTAAAGTTGTAGGTGAGATCCGGGTGCCGCTCAATAGCCAACGTCAACGATAGTTTGAAGCTTCGAAAACAGTATATGAGTGTGAAAAAATATTGTAAAGTAGTTATAAGCGTCTATCCAACTAAGCTCAAGTAACAATAACTTAAAAAATACCAAAATTATCACGTAACTCAAGCGAAGCCAGCTCAAAGCCTAGCAATGTATACAATCTCAATTTTAATTTTTGGTGAGTACGCCGCAGTGGCTGCACACGCTGCACAGAATCCAATACGCCACCACCACCACTTTTCCTATTAATTCCACTTTTTTTTTCCCTCTCTCTTTTTTTTCCCTTCCCTCCTCTCTTTTTTTGCTTCTTACAAACCTTGTCTGCAACCTTTTCAACAGTACCTTTCTTGCGCCTTTTAGAGAGCTTTTCAATTATTTTTGGACTTTTATCGCATCCTTATATTTAAATAATTTTCACAATGTCTGATCTTTGGTACGTGTTAAATAGCTATGTGTCTTATTTTGTTCTTAGATTTTAAACTAACAATTGCTTTTTTATTCATTGTGATATAGCCCAGTCTATGCTGTATGTCTATTTTCATGTTTTTAATACCTTTTGAAACTTGCGCAAAATGCGCGAAAAGAGAGATAAACAATTGAAAAACAACAAAACGAATTGTGTTTTTCTTTCATCTATTCCTATTATCTTGTCTTTGTTTGCCAATACCATATGTTTATTTCTTTGAAATGTGTAAATATCCCAGCTACTTTGAAATGTTCTAATTGCTAATCAAATCATAATAGCCTTTCTTCGGTGCTCTTGGTTGCACTGCTGCCATCGTCTTCACCTGTAAGTAGTTTTATTCTTTTCAGGTGATTTGCAAAGATACCCTTTTTTTTCATCTCAGTTGTTCCGTCATTCATGAAACACCAACTGTTTTTCCCTGATTAATTTCCGACTCGTTATTAACTATTTATCTATCTCTATAGGCTTTGGTGCTTCTTACGGTACTGCCAAATCTGGTGTTGGTATCATGGTTACCACCGTCATTAGACCTGACCTCCTCGTCAAGAACATTGTTCCCGTCATTATGGCTGGTATTATTGCTATTTACGGTCTCGTTGTTTCCGTCTTAGTTTCTGATTCCTTAAAGCAACAACAGGCCCTTTACACTGGTTTCATTCAGCTCGGTGCTGGTCTTTCTGTTGGTCTTGCTGGTCTTGCTGCCGGTTTTGCTATTGGTATTGTTGGTGATGCTGGTGTCCGTGGTACTGCTCAGCAGCCCCGTCTTTTCGTTGGTATGATTCTTATTCTCATTTTCGCCGAAGTTTTGGGTCTTTACGGTCTCATTGTTGCTCTTCTTCTCAACTCTAGAGCTACTCAGGATGTTGTTTGTTAATAAAACAAACCAACAATCGAAAAACTCACACACATCACTCATACATCCACTCAGCTTTTATATCTTATTCCCTCTATACCTAATTCATTCCATCCTATATTGATAGATAACTCAATACCTTCATATCCAATTTGCTATGAACAATCTCGTTTTAGCATTTCTTTGCTAAAATCTATGCTCATATCTTTTTCACATTTCAATTCCGAGTCATTTAGCTTTGTGTTTCAAAGACCAGTAAATAATAATTCAACTGTCAGTAATATCAATTTTCAATTCTTTATGTTTCCTTTTTCTTTCACTTGTCTTACTCTCATCTTTATTTTTCCTTTTTTACTTAAAGCTTGGTTTGAACACTTGTTTAAAATTCACAAAAGTTTATACACGTGAAGTTTAATATATTCTGTATTTTTCACCTATCAATTCCTTATCTTGAAACTTTTCATTATATGATAATTGATAATTTTTTTTTGTCGATTTATTTTGGCATTCTAAATACAAGTATGCAGCCGTCTTTGGAAATGGCTGTGTTGCACAGTTATGCTTCCAAATGTATATATTTGGCATGAAAGATTATAAATCATGTATAATGTATTACATAAACCTTTTTTATCAGTTGAAATGGCCTTTATTTTTCATTTTTTTTGCTACATTGTAAAAATACACATCAGATTGCACATACAAACTAGTGAAAGTGTAATGTATATATTTGTATACATGTGTGTATCTGTATCTTTTCTTTGCTTTTCCTGTATTTTTTTCCTCAATTCAAAAACTCGGATTATAAATTAATCATTAAACACCTGGTTAACATTGAAAATAAGTTGCTGGTTCTTTAGCACTCAACAGATAACAGCAACAGAAACTTTTAAATTATATGCATATAATTAAAGACATAGATATACATCCACATACATAGAGATCAACAAAAACAAGAAAAAAATGAAAGTGTTAGAGAGTCCTGCGACCATAGCAGGCTATAACAAGCCCACATCACTCGTCACAAAAATCTCAAATTCTGGGGCATCAATTGGTTCAATTTACGGAAGCCTTGTTTTCAAAGAAGAGAAGCATTTAATTGTTGCATTCAAAGATCGGTTGGAAGTGTATGACGTTCTTTTCAAAGATAAGAATCAGCCAACAGAAGATGACGAATATGGGGAAAACCTGCAGTATGGTGATAACGAGGGTGGCGATTTTGAAAATGAGGATGAGCAATCAAGACTTTATATCCAGAAACACATCAGAAGCAAAACTAGTGATCATGATCATGATCGTGATTCAAGTGAATCACTTTGGTCTGAATACCAGTTTATTGATTCAAAAGACCTTGCAAATGATAATAGCAAAGGATTGGTTTACCGTTCAACTCTCTCGTTCACCGACTCTGAAGTAACAAATATTGAAATATTGTATCACCCGGATAACAAAAAGGATCAAGAAAATGAAACAACTGATTGGCTTCTTGTGGCGTTTTCAGACAATTCCGTTCGGCTAGTAAATTTAAATCCCTACCAGTATACAAGATACCATCTCGAAAATAATACATACCCAGATGACTCTGCGAAAACGCCAATTAGTGTTAGTTGGGAACTAATGATCTCGTCGCATGCATTTATTTCAGATCCCATCTTCCTTGATCCAAACGTTCTCAAGTTTACACAATGGGGAAGCAATTTAGTCTCATACCCAAACACTGGAAATCTAACTGTGGAAGATAAGGTAGAGGGAGAAACTCGAAATGAAACCACAAGCAACGCAACCAAATCTTTACCCAAAAATGTTGAAGTTATGGCTCGTGATGAAGCTGGAATTTCTATTGCCATTGATAGGGCGACAAATACTGTAGCATTTAATGCATTTCACAATGTCATCAACATTATTCAGTTCAAACTGGATGGAATCAAGTTTTTGAAAACTCCTGCTTATGTGTTTCCGTTCAATGAAAACCGAAAGCCAATTTCGTTTGAAAAATATTTGCTCAAACACGGTATTAGCTCAATGTTTCTATTCATTCCCAACAAGTTCCACATCCAATCCATGGTTTTTCTTTCCTATTCAGCCAATCCGACGCTGATGCTTTTAAGCAACCCAGAATACTTTAGTACTGTGCTTGATATTTACAACATTGATCTACAAGCTAAAACAGCCACCAAGCGAGTTGACACTTTTGACAGCGCTGTGAAAAACGAAAACATTTTGATACCAAACCATGGACCATTCGGTGGCGGCTTTTTGGTTGGAATGAATCAAATTACCCTGTTCCGTACACCTCCGAATGATCCTTCAGTCGTATTGTCACTAGAACAATACCAAAGTGAAAACTTTTCGCCAAACAAATACCCATCTTTCAATGCTTCTAGTGAAGCCAATAAAGTTGAATTTGATCCTGATCGATTGAGATTTCCTCACGCCATTGTTATTAAGAATTCAAAAGATCAGCTTGTTTCTTCATTGTTTGTTGGCTCGCAAAGTGTAGCGTTCCAGAGTCACATTGTTTCTTTTGCTACGATTGATGCAGAGCGTACGTTACTGGGTGACAGCGAAGGACGAATTTACTTTTTGACGGCATTGCAAAAAGTTGATAAATATCCTGTTGATTTCCAAATATCTGTTAAATATGTCGGCAGAACCTCGCCTGCTGCTTCGCTGACATGGCTCGCATCATCTTACTTTTTTGTTTCTAGTGCTGTGGATGATTCACTCTGCTTTGAGCTTATACACAAAGTCACACAAAAGGACCGAAAGTTTCGGAAAAAGAACAAAAAGAGCAACAAAAACCAATCACAGACCAAAACAGAAATTGAGCTGGGGATTCGGGAAATCCACCGACTTGAGTCGAACGCTACAATTTTGGATATCGCATCAGTGGCGCCATACACTGAGTTTAAGGATTACCCAGTCGATTCAAGTTCTCGTCAGTATTATAAAGATTTTGTTTACCTGGCATGTGGACCTGCTGGCTCTTCTCGGATTAAACAGCTCAAGCCAGGAATGCTTACCAAAAGGCTGCCATTACCATATATGCCCAATGGTACAGTGCTTCAATTTGATATCGATGAAAATCTAAAGATTTTCCCTGTTTCTCAGTCTTTGTTTCTTATTTCAACAAACTCAAGAACTATTCCTTTGACAAGCGGGCCATCCAATTATATTTTAAAAGCTAATAAAGCCTTGGCTACTGACGAGTCAACTGTTAATATCTTTTTGCTTGATGAATATATTTATCAAGTCACTCCTACTTCAATTGTTGTGTTGACGCATCAATTTGAATTGGTTCAAAAACTCAAAATACCATTATCAGAGTTTCCCGGAACCATCACGCATGCAGAATTGTCCTCGGAAATGACAGAAACAGACCGTCAAAATTTCTACCTATATCTCTGTATAGATAACCAAGCTTTGGTGGCTTGTGACATTTCGTCTATTACCAATCCTAACTTTGATAATAGCGAGATCACTAGCGCTTTGCTGGAGTCTAATGCCACTGATAATGACACTGCTACTAAAAAAGTGAAAAAGATGGTTTCACATTCTGGTCTGCTTTTTGTGCTTTATGCCGGTATTGGTTTCAATAGTCAAAACTTGGTATGCTACAAGTCACCAGGCCTTTCAAGCAACGCAAGCTTGCCAGCGGATTCGAAGCTTTCTAATTTTAACATTTCCAAAATCAAAGATTTGCCATCTGATATCAATGACATAGAAATTTTGGAACAAGAGCCTCACGAATCTACTTTACTTGTGGCGACCAAGAGTGGACGGGTGCTAGGTTACAATTGTAACGATTTCAAATCTAAGGACGAGGTATATGCAATCCATTCTTTCTATATTGGCGACCAGGCAGTTGAATTTTTCAAAGCACCAAACGTAGCTACCCAAGCTTTTGTACGCTGTGGGCCAGATGTGTTTGCACTTTTTCATACATCTGTTTCAGCATCCCAAACCAGATTGGAGTATTTGCCAATTTTACTTGACGATGAGAGTATTGATCCGCTTTCAATTGTATGCTCAAATCCGGTCAAAAAGTACATACCCGAAAGCACAACTGGAAATAATTTTCTTGAGTCGTTTCACGAAAATAACAAAATGGTTCGGTACACATTTTTTGTTGTTTCTCAAGATAACCTGGTTCATGTTTTGCATACTGACGATGATCATACTTCAAAGCTTTTGGGATACAAATCAGTTGAGCGGCGTATGGGCATCGACATTTTGGCCCGCAAAATCAAAGTGTCGCCTTCTGGTCGATATCTTGTTGTTATGGGGCTTATGAACCTTGATGCAAAATCTGGCCCAATGAACAAGGCTGTTCACAATACCATCATTATTTACCATGCAGACACTTTTGAAGAAGTGACTAGATATGAGAGTATGGCAGGCATTGCAAATGCGCTTGAAGTTATTCCTGCAAAGTATACTAAACAAGAGCTTTCAATGGGTATGGACTTGCCAGAACAATTTAACATTTTTGTTGGAATAACAAACGAGCCTCAAGGCCGAGAAGCTGATGCTGTTGGATGTATTGCTTGTCTGTGCTTTCGTGAGGGACGAGGTTTGTTTGAAAATCATGTTTACTCTACATCTCGTCCAGTGTTTTCTCTTGCATATACGCATGGTCTGTTAGTTGCAGGCCTTGATGGAACACTTGCCAAGTTCCGGGTTTTGGAAAATCCAATTTCAGTAAAGTTGGATTACTGTGACAAAGAAGAAGTTTTCCATACAGCTGGGTCTAAACATGCAAACAATGCTAAAATTCGTGAAAATGTCAACACTTTGTGTTATGATTTGTCTGCTAGTGGCTATCGTGATGTTAATGATACTGATACGATTACTGTAACTCTTGACAATCAAAACAGGTATTTTGATTTGATTGCTGGAGATTTGATGACAGGTCCAATGATTACGAAAAACTTGCCCAAAAGCTTCCCAGATTTGGACCTCATTGGTCCTAGCCCGCAAAAGAAACACAAAAGTCATGCAACTTTTGATACCATGCTGAGATGTGTGCTACGAGTTTCACAAAACGTTGTCATTTCTGGTGACTCTGATCAAACTCTCTTTTTCTCATATCCAGAGTCTTCAGATACATCTGAGCCAGATAATGGTAGCAACCATAGTACACTGCGTAAACAGTGGTATTACAGTAGTAATGATACCCAGTCTTACAACTTGCATGCCACGCCCAATGCTATGGCTCGAATCCGATGGCCTTTAGCTGATTACTATAGTATATTTACACGTAAGGGCTGTAGTCCCGTGAATGGATCACATTCTTACGGCGGAGAGTTATTTATGGACAATGAAGAGATGTCAATGGTTCTTGTGGGAGCTACTGATGGCTCGTTGATGTTGGTCTATACTGAAACTGGCAAAGACCCAATCCGAACTTTGTTTTTACGAAGTATTTTGAGCAGACTGGACAGTGATGTGTTTAGTTGTGGTACAATGTATGTGTACTTTTGTTTTTTTCCCTTTTCTTTACCGTTGGATTTTGTTACTAACCTTTCGTTTATTATTGTTTTTTTAGAGACTCAAATAAGCCATACTCGTCGCTTGACAAAACAGCTTTGGCCAAATTGCCCAAACTTTTGAAGAATGTCAAAGAACCTAGCGAAAATTTCTTGAGTCCTGTGCTTAATCTGATAATTGGTTCGAAAGACATTTCTACTCTTGCTACGAAGACGATTGGAGAGAATGGTACCCAAGACACGTCAAGCAACTCTGAAGATAAGGAAGAGGACGAAACGCTTATTTTCCCGTACACGAGTTGCACATCCGTGATGGCTATACTCGCGTCTATAAGTCAGAGCGTTCAGATTAGTCAGTTGTAAACTAGTAAATTAGCGGACAAATTACGTTATTTCGGAGAGAGCAGTTTGTTCTAGTCATTATCATTATTTCTTTGTATCTGATTTAATAGACAAATAGGTTGTTGATGGAAAAAAAGAAAGCATCAAGATAACTATCATCACTATCACTATCAGTCCTCAACGGCGAAAAGGAACCGGAAGTAAAGAGTTTAGCCGCGCATCACGTTCCAACATTTTCTTTCCCCTACAAATGGGGGTCCCAATATATATATTTTTGGAGGGAACAATACAAAAAAAAAGTAAGGATAGTTAGCGGTTGTCGCGGCTTTCTTTGAATAAGTGAAAAAAAAAAAAAAATTAAGTAAGTCAATAGAAAAAAGGTGTGATTTTTTTGGGCGAAGAAGAAGAAGAAAAAGTTGAAGAAAAGTGTTATTGATTACAAGTTCTAAATCAATTAGATTTTCATCAAAAGTACTAGACCTTTGTAGATTTTTGTTTATATATATTTTTTAATACATTTTCGTAGAAAGCTGCCAGATAAAGGCGGGGGAATCGAAAAATCTCAGCAAGTGTTTTGATCATATTCCTTTTCTTCTTCTTTTTCTTCTTCTTTCATAAATGTTTATTTATTTACGCTTTCTACAACTTTTACACCTCTTGGATATTAATTTTTTTGAATTTTTTGAATTTGTACTTTTGAATACCCAAGCAGCCAGGAAATAAACCTCTTGAACTTAAATACAACAGTATAATATATTGTTCATTGAGACTGTTACAACAACAGGTGAAAAATCGAGCCATTAATTTTTGAATTGGATCCTTAGATTGAACCCTGAGTAACACTGAACAGGATTCAACAACATTGAGTACAAGATACACATACATATACACGTAACTCATTGCTAGTAATTTGATCATGTTGCGCCAGTTTCAATCTTTCAAGACTACAAATAATCTGTTTATAAAACAAATAGACACATGCTGTCGAATACCACCTTCAATATACCCACATGTCCAACACCGAAACGTGTCGTCAGCTTACTCATATGAAGCTCGTCAAGGGTCACGAACAGTCAAGGCACGGATCCCGTTGCTCAAGTCTCCTGGGTTTATTGGCCATTACTCTTCTCGAGTGGACCGACCATCCAACGAAGACCGGTACTTTGCTGGTGTCATTGAACTACCAGCAGGATCTTCGCTTCGTCCTATGGTATCTCGACAAAAGCACATGAATGACATAAACGAGACAAATGTTGAACAAAACACTGATGCTCCCAGCAACGGGAATGGAAATGGAAAACCAAAAAGGCCTATGCGAAGTGTGTTCAACTTTGCGGTATATGACGGCCATGGTGGAGCCCAGTGCTCACAATTTTTGCAAGAAAAGCTGGCAGAGTATGTTGAAACTTGTGATTTGTCCAGCGGCTCTCGCATTGCAGAAGAGTACCGCAAGCAAATTGGCGGGTACTGGCGGCGCTGGAAAAACGGGTTCGATAGATACCAAGAGAAAATGCGGGCAATTGATGATCTTCAGATCCGAATTCCTCTTGCGTTTTTGCAAGCAGACTTGGACTTTATCAATATTAATACAAACGCAGGTTCAACCTGTACATCTGTCTTTCTGTACACGGATGAAGAATACCAAGCCCCTTTGAACAGACATCAAGTGCTGACTCCTGGCGCATTTTGGGAGCCTGGACAAACAGTTCAACTAGTGGTGGCTCATGTTGGAGACACAAGATGCATTCTTTGTGACCGAGCAGGCGAAGCTTACCCGCTAACATCAAATCACCACCCATCATCGCCAGTAGAAGCAATGAGATTACAAAGATACGCATCCAGTTTCATGACTGACTCTTTTGGCGAGTCACGATTTGGAAATTACGCAAATACCCGAGCGTTTGGCGATTTGAAAGCAAAGGCTTTAGGAATTACAGCTGAGCCCGACATTTCAGAGTACGAGATTGGGGTACCGTCTGGTAAGATGCCAATAGCCAAAACGATCGGTGGAGACAGAGCAGACCGGGGCGATGAGTCCTTTTTGGCAATAGTATCTGACGGCATAACAGGAATGATGTCTGACCAAGAAATTGTGGATGTAGTCATGAGCACGGTGAACCAACAAGGTTCGCTACGAGGCACGCCTCAAAAGGCAGCTGAAGAAGTTGTGAAATACGCAGAAGCTCTTGGAGGTAATGATAATGCTACCTGTATGGTTATCAGACTAGGTGGTTGGAATAGATGGCCTTCAAACGTTGATAGAACTGCAGCTCTTCGTGAAAAGCGTACAAGAGATGCTGTTGAAAACTCAAGACGGCGTTCACGCTAATGTATTTTAGTCGTCTTCTTATGCTTTTACAAGTTAATTAATGAATAGTTATAGAGTTTCCAATATCCCACAATCTAGAAACACAAACTTTGTAATTTATTTTTTTATGTACAATCATTTAAAAGGTCGTTTAATCTACCTTCCTTACATATACTTGTATATGTGTTTTTCTCATCATTCTTTGATACCCTTCAAATTTCCATCCTGTTTATTCAAAAGCTTTAAGAGGAAAGCTTTGTTGCTGTTTTTTCATAATTAAATTCGTTTAATCATTACCCTTGTAAGTAAATCTCTTTCTGGTAGGTGCGAATTCACCAAGCTTGCTGCCAACCATGTCGTCAGTGACTTCAAATGCAACGTATTCGTTACCGTTGTGAACTTGAAACTTGAGGCCTACAAACGAAGGAAGAATGGTACAAGAACGAGCGTTGGTTCTGATGGGTGTCTTCTTGGTGGAGGCTTCACGGATAGGCAAAGGAACAATGTGAGGACCTGTAGAACAAAAAAAATAAAATAAAACAAAAGCAAAGAGTAAGAATAATAGAATAGAATAGAATAAAACAGGTTAGAAGATGAGCGAAAGTGTGTTGCAATAGTTGTTTAAATAAACATACCCTTCCATACCGACCTTCTTAATAAAGCAAGGGCAGGTCTCATTATGCAAAACTTTGGGTATATATACTATATGTTGTATATTAAATATATATATATATGTACGTGTGTGAAATGCAAAAAATCAGGAGAAAAAAATTCTCTGGTTTTTTGGTGTGGTAAAGTTTTGATTAATCAAATGTTGATTGGCACAGTGAAAAATCTATGGTGGTGATGATTTTTTAAATAGGTTTTGGTGGTTCGGCCATTCAAAAAAAAATTATGCACACACATTAAGCATATACAACTGAAAAAAAAAAAAAAAAAAACGCAGCCGTGCAATAAACAATATTTTTTTTTCAAAATTTTTTATTTTATAAAATTTATAAAATATAAATCATTATAACTAAAGTCTCAATTTAATTAAACCGAATAATTTGACAACAACATTTTAAGAAAAAATGGGAAGCTCAAATAAAAAGGTGAAAGCCGCTGTTGATAGCGCAGAAACAAAGAAACGAAAAATCAATGAGATCACAATGGGTGATAAAAATGAGCCGGTTAATGGTGCTGAAGTTGTGATTCCAAATTATACTGACGAAGAAGATGACGACAGTGATGATAGCGATGACAACGACAGCGAAAGCGACAGTGAGGATGATAGTGAAGAAGATGATGAAGAGGAGGAAGAGGAAGAAAATGATGATCCCGATTCAGACAATGAGTCTCAATCAAGCGAAATACCCCAAAGCAAAAAAGAACCAAAGTCTAAGGATACCCAAAATGGTACTAAAGATAGTGAAGAAAAAGAAGGAGAAGAAAAGGACGAAAAGGAAAAGGAAAAAATTGATCCTAAGTTTGCAGAGTTTTACAAACGATTTCAAAACGCTGCGCGTAACATTGCACTTTCTGCGTATAACGTGGATGACGAGCGTGACGAATTTGGCAACTTGAGAGCAGTCAAGGCTTTGCCATTAGATGCTACTGAAGATGCAGAAGCTGATAAAGAAGTCCGCGAAGTTATGCAGCGCCGTGAGGCTGCTGTGATTCCACAGGGTCTTGTTCCTTTGCCTGTTCCTGAACTCGAAATATCTGATGATGAGGATGGAAATGGCAATGTCATGGATGAGTCAGGAGTACCTGATTTGGCACAGTTGAGAAAAAAAGTCAACCAACCAACTTTAGACGGAATGGGCGGAAGCTTGCCTCCATGGTTAGCACATCCTGTTCATATCTCTTCGACAGTCACCATTCCTTTCGATCACATTGAAGGTCTGGAACCCAAAATTAGAGACGGTGTTAAAAAGGGATTGGGGTATAATGATGCATTTGCTGTCCAAGCGGCTTTGCTCCCTCCACTTCTTGCCGCAACTGTTGACATTTCGCCAGATCCTAGACCTGATATTCTGGTAAATGCAGCCACTGGTTCCGGTAAAACTTTGGCATACACTATTCCAATTGTCCAAGACTTATCGCGCAGAGTTGTTCCCCAACTTCGCGCTGTTGTAATTCTTCCCACAAGGCCATTGATTACCCAAGTTGTTCACGTTTTCAGAACATTGGCTGCCTCTGCCTCAACCAAACTGCACATTACTTCGTTGCATGGTGATCACACTCTTAGAAGTGAACAAGAACGCCTTTCTACTACTGTTCCTGATATTATTGTCACAACACCTGGTCGTTTAGTTGACCATTTACGGCTAGGCACTATTACCTTAAAACATTTGCAATACCTTGTTGTCGATGAAGCAGATCGTCTTTTGAGTGACAGTTTCAACGAATGGGCCAGCATTGTTACTCGCGAGATTGACGAAGCAAGCCAGCAGAGTTCAGACACTGCTCCGGAAAACGACAACACAAAATCATCAGCTTCTGGAAAGGTCGGTTCCGGATCATCATTACTGAAAAACCTTCGATTCAAGAAATGGTCACGGCCCGCACAAAAACTTATTTTCTCTGCCACATTGACGCGTGATCCAGGAAAGCTCGCTTTGTTGCGTATTAGAGATCCCCAAGTATACATCATTGGTGGAGAATTGTCGAGCACGAGCGATGGCAAAAATGGTACCTCAACAGCTATATCCGGTACACCAGCATCTACCAACGGCAAAGAGTTCACAGTTCCACGAACGCTTACCGAAATTCTTGTTCCAGTCAAGTCAATTTCTGTCAAACCATTACGGCTTATGCAACTTATTGCTTCTCGACAAGGCCATACAAAGGGTATTGAAGATAGCTCTATGAAAAGCCACGTTCTTGTCTTTGTCAACAGTAATGAAGCCGCTGCTCGTCTTGCTAGATTGCTTACTCTATTAGATGAAGAACTTTTCCACTTAGGCTTGACTTACCAGAGATGTAGTAGTGAACAGCCTACTCACATTCGTCGTCGTGTTTTACGTGCTTTTGCTGCAACTGGTTTACCCAAGTCTAAAGATTCTCAAGTTCATGAGGGGCCAATCAATGTACTCGTGTGTACCGACATTGTTGCCAGAGGTATCGATATTTCTGCAGTCAAAAACGTCATCAACTACGACTTGCCTAGAGGTCCTAGAGAGTATGTTCACCGTGTTGGTCGTACTGCTCGTGCTAACCAGTTTGGTACTGCTTGGTCGTTTGCTGCTGAACGCAGAGATCACGGCCGTTTCTGGCACGGAATTTCTTCCCATATTTTGCGCGAAGGCAAACCAAATGGAGCTGGTGCTGCTAAGAATGTTGCAAAGACTGATGGTGATGGTGATATTTCTATGAGCGAAGATTCACCTGTTCAAAAATACGATATTGAAGCCACAATGCCTGAGGAAGGAACTAGAGACGCTGAACGTATTGAAGATGGTTACAATAAAGCTCTTCAAAGACTGGAGAAGGAAGTCAATGGCAATTAGTTATTCATTTAATATATGTATGCTCAAAAACTTATTTAGCAAATTGTTGTAATAATTGCACAACAAAATTAGATCAAAAAAAATAATTCTAAAATATGTTTTTTAAGATGAAATTACGTAATTAATACCAACTTTCTTTAAGTTTTAAAAAGACTCAACATCAATAGTTGTTTCAATAAAAGGTACTTTTTCAGGACTTTTCTCTCCGCAAAGCTCAGGATATAGATTTTTAGCAATTTCCTTGACATCAAACACTACATAGGTAGCAGTAGAGTAAAGGCTTTGCCAAAGATAATTCGGTTTTTGATTACAATCAACAGATGGCGGGACATCAAACATGTTGGAGGCTTCGTAAAAAGTGGAATGTGTTGAGATATCATAGTTTTCAATGTTTAGCGTTGGCAGGTCCATCAGCAGTTTAGGCATTTTGGAAATGCGCGGAAGAGTAGGAAATTTGATTGTCACAGTTTCTAGCATACTTGAAGGGTTTTTGTGTAGCCTTATGCTTTCCCCGAATTGTTCTGGGTATCCAGCTTTGAAAGGTTTTTGAGTAAGTAAATCGCCGAGTGTCTGTGATGTCAACTGATGAATTCTTTCCAGTCCAATTGTGAGATGTTGGAGTTTTGAAAAATGCGAAAGGAGATCTAGCGACACGCTAAATACCGGAAGTCTGTTTGTAGATAAATGACCGATATGTAGTTCTTTCAAGTCTGGATTTGCTTCAAACAAATCAGGTATAAAGTGAAATGGAAGCATAAACAAAGACAGCTTTTCGAGGGTGGCCCTGTTTTTGCCAGTCAGCTCTACCAGTTCCTCGTAATACCGAAACTGAGCATCCCCAGGATCACATAGATTTATTTCAAGAGATACAAGACGGCGAAATGGCAACTGAAGAGAAACTGAGTGAGTAGACGTTTCAATGAATATAGATAATTTTTTCACATTATCAAATGTCGGTTCTTGAAAAGAATCGAATTTTCTCAAAACGTCGAGGAAAGTGGTAGTGCAACTGAGTTCAGTTACCGAACTGGGAATAATAGGTTGATGACGGTTCCATTCTACTCCGCCTGGAGCAGGGAACACTGGCTCTTCTTGAATAGAAACATTCAGCTTTTCAAGCTTTGAACAAGACCCAAGCAAAGGTAAAAAGGTAGTAAAATTGGCGGTAGTTGGAGAATCAAATGTGATGTTAAGGTCCCTAAGGTTGATCATTTCAGTCATGCTCTTGCCAAAATCTATGGATAAATGATTGGTCGAAAGCCCAGCAATATCTCTCTCGTCATGAAACCACAATGTGTGAAGGACTTTTTGCAAGTTTGGATATTTCTCAAGCAATTCTAAGCATTGCTCATCAATTCCGTAAAGATGGACTTCAAAATCTCCAGTTGAATCTTCTTTGGCCATGAGATCTAATGATTCTAAGACTTTAGTGTCGTGAGAAAGGCAAGCGTCACGAGCTACTGGAGATGGAGATTTATGAAGGTCAGCAAGTTGTGAGCATTTGACTGTGACATTCCAAAGACGTGGTAAAACATTTTTGTTCAGTAACACAGTCCAATCTTGTACTTGCTTTTTCTGAGATTCATCAATATTTTGATAGCTATACTGCGCTGTTTCTGATATCTTTGATAGAGAAACTAGAGAAAAGGCAGATCCAATAGTAAGTTCAGTTACATATTGGCTAATGTCATAAGGGACTAGGGCTTCTACAAATATTCTAGAATTGAGTTCAGGTACCGGGTTATTTGGTAAATATGGTCTAATTATAACTGTTAATACTTAAAAAAAAAAAAAAAAAAAAAAAAACTAGGTATAAATTACAAAAATGAGCAAACGGAATAATCCATGTACATACATATTCAGCTCTTTCCAGTAAACTCCACCTCCGATTCGTCTTATTTTCTTGCAAGTTTGGAGTGTACCTTTGATCTGATTGAAGCTGACTTTTTTAAATCGGCTCTCATCAGTGCTGTGACTGTCGAATGCCACCATGTATAATATTATTTCAAGGATTTCTTCAGGTAGATTTAGGAGGTTTGTCATTGTGAAATGAAATGTGAATATGAATATAAGTATATCTTTTAAATGTGAGATATGAATGAGAGTAAAGTTTTAGAGCAAAGACCGGAAATTAAGTGTTTAAATAACCTTAGCTGAATGTATTACAAAAGAAAAAACTTGAATCGTGATTGTACTAAAAACAACAAGAAGTGTACACTTGCTTAACACATCTAATATTCGATTTGGCTCTCATATATCAAAGCGGGTTTGCTCTTCATACGATTTCACATTAAGAGCAGTCTTTTGTTAACTTTCTGCATTGAGAAAAACAGGTTTTTTTTGTATCCAAGGTACTAATATACGTTGATAAAATGCATTGATAAGTTATACCTTAAAGTTGAGACACGATGATACCCCACAAATACATCATGGAACAGCTTAGTAAAACATTACACTATTTTGGTTTATAATCTTTACATAATTTATATTTGAGAAAAGCTGAATTGGAAATAAAAGTTAACAATTTGGTTACATCTTAAAAAAAGCCCATTCTTTGTTTTTTTGCATCTTCATCTACACTTTCAGCAATAAATTCAGCCTCCTTGTTTTCGAGCAAGTTTTTCATCACTCTGTTTATCGCCAGTTTTCCCCAAATATCTTGCGTGCTACCATTTTTTGATACAATGCTCGCAATGTACTGAGGCGTGAATGTTCCATCTTTGGCGTTGAAAACCTCGTCAGATTCTTCAACAGTTTTGTCCATCACTTCGTATGAACTTCTTGTCAACAACCTTATCAAACGCAAATGGTCTTTTTTTTCTGTGAGATTTAGTAGTGCTTCTTCATTTTCGCGCATCAGTGCCATTTTTGGGGATTGAGCGTATGCTTGTACGTCACGGAACCGTTGATAAATGCTGTAAAACCTGATACGGTACATACTCAAAAGGTTCTTTCCTAAAATATCTGCATCTTTTTCGTCTTCTAGATTGTATTTGCTCATGACAGTATTCAAATATTCTTGCTCCTCGTTGGTGAAATGGGGAAACAGCATTTCTAAGTATGCTTTTAGTGGGATTGGCATCGGCTTGTAAATTGCGAGATATCCGCAAACCTCCATGGTAAAAGAAATAATATCATCTCTGGGCCGCGAAGAAGGATTGAAGGAATTGTTTTTCATCATTGTGTATATCACGCTATCTTGTTGATTTGCTGTAAAGTCTAATGTGATGGTGCTATCAGGTTCGTCCCAGAACCCTAAAAAGTACCCGTCAATGTACCTTCTAGTAACCCTACCGTTGATCCTTTGCAGATATTCTCCTAATGAATCTGCAATGTCGCGGTACGTGGATACTGCTATGTCAATCTCATCCTCGTGAGAATCCTTAGGTCTTTGATTCCCTTCTGCTCGTCGCTTTAAAGGCATTTTGTTGTATACGGGCTCGTGTGCTGTTTGAATATGTTTCTAGGATGGAACTGTGAAGGGCAGTGATGTATTTATTTAGTGATAAGAAACACAAGTTGCAAAAAACTAACCAGTTTGAAAAAGGCAATAGGCAGCCGTACTATTTCTGCCACCTTTGTGATCTTTGGAATAAAACTTGTTCTGACTGATTTAATTCAAGCAACTTCTAACGTCTTTAATGGTATTGAATGAGGATACAATAGAATTGGGGGTTTAAAGTAAAAGGAATAACAAATAATGGTAATGAAACAAGGGACTTCTCACATGCGTAGACTAAGTATATGTTATTGGCTTAAGAAATTGTGGAATCACAGTGAAGTTAACTTTCCACACGACGGGATACGGCTGCCATACTAAAAAAAAAAAAAACAGAATGGCCCTTTTTGTATACATTATATATGTGTAATATTTACTCCTTCACTGTGATTGGAAATGCACATCGTGATAAAAAGTAATCACAAGACCAAGTAACAAACAAAGCCAAAGATGCCTTGTCGGATTGAAACTACAATTGAGTGAAATGGTTTAGAATATCGGTGTTAGTTAAACAATCAACAGGGAGACATATAACCAAACGGGACTGGTCAAGTGTCGGAAAAAGCCCAAGGAATATTGATTTCTACTCATTGATTGATTGATTGATTGATTGTATTGGTCTATAGGCTATGAAACTACCTTAGTGTCGCTCAGAAAGGCTGTGCTACATAATTATTGAGTAGCACGATATGACCACGGTCTTGGTCGTGACCGGTGCACCCACCCGTCGTTGTTTGTTCTTCGTTGGTATAGATTTTCACCATGCTTTGTTCGGTCGCTGGTGCGGGTGAAGGCCGATACGATCGATACCCGAACTTTGACTTCGAGCTTTTCGGAGTCCCAGCCCGAGCAGTGCTACACGTCACGGCCCACTTTTTGACACAATGCTCTTACCGGTAGAAGAAGCCCGACCAGAGAATCGAGCCCCAGTCTACCGGGAGAGCAGCTTGATTCAGTAGGTTGTTATAACCAGCCAACCCACAGGGCTGCTCGATTTCTATTCAGGTAACTTTTTAACTGAAAATACTCCTATATAGTAGTTAAACCCGTCTCGTATCTTTTTCGCGTTAACTACAAAAATGGGAACGACTTTGATTCTTTCTAAACTCAAATGATAGTCAAGATTCTCGAAAGCTGAAGCCCAGGTCGTACATAAGAATTTCTCAGTTAGCTAATCAAGAATGAATTGACAAACATTTCGACTAAAATTTTTCAATCAATTATGATTCGTTGTTTTTTGTTCTTTTTATTCATATCTATACTTTTTTTTTTTTTTTTTTTGTCAATCTCATGATTTGTATACGAAATTGAATGGGTAGCCCGAAATAACGCGACTTTGATGTTCTTGAATCAAATTACTGAAAAAAAATTGTAATTTAAAACACGGCTTGTTTCAATGATCTTTTATAGCAGAAACCTCAATAACATAGCGTGTTAGATAAACTAGAATCAAAGAATTGCAGTCAATGAAGATAGATAAACATTCACAGAGCTCACAAAAGGTCAACTGAAAATAAATTTATTTGTAAGCGCAAGCTTCCGAAAAAAGGCGCGCGTTAGTCGTGTTTTAGAAATTTTTAGGGGTGTCATGTAATCGCGTCTCCACGACAACTCACAAAAAACGGTCGTGAGGGGATCGTGAAGGTTTCGTGACGTCAGAAATGGCCATTGGTTGCCTTTTTTCGTGTTTTCTATTTGATTTTTATTGACCTCTATTCATAAAAAAATTTTTAAGCAAGCTTTTGAAATATATTCAAATGGTTTTTAAACAAATTTTCGAGTGTAATTTGGGTGAGGTTGGAGGTTGATCAACGCGTATGTGTGTATGCCAATTACTATACTGTTGTAAACAACCACATAGAGACCGTCACTAAAAAAAAAAACACGAAAACAATGCGTGAGTCTTGTATGTCAACAGTTTTTTTTAATTGATCTGTTTACTTTTTTTTTTCGGACTCGTCGTTTTCGTGTTTGTATTTTTGTATAAATACCCTCAAGTATCCTCTATAAATTAATTTGTGTTCTTCTTTTTATATTTATTTCGTTGTTGTTTCTTTCTTTCTTTCTATAATACTTATATAACATTAATTTTTTTTTACTTTTAACATCCACCACCACTTTTTTTTTTTTGCTAATCCTAATTACAGATGTTTGTTTATAAAAGAGGTATGGTTTAAATTTTTTACTTGACAAAGTTATATATTGATGATTCATTTTTGAACGCGTTTGTATTAATAATATTCATTTTCTAGACGGAAGAAAAGAAAAAGTTCAGTTTGACAAGATCACTGCACGAGTTTCTCGACTCTGCTATGGTCTTGATCCAGTCCACGTTGATGCTGTCAAGATCACCCAACGCGTCATTACTGGTGTTTACCATGGTGTAACTACTGTTGAACTTGACAATTTGGCTGCCGAGACTGCCGCTTATATGACAACATTACATCCCGACTATGCCATCCTTGCTGCGCGTATTGCCATCTCCAACTTGCACAAGCAGACTGAAAAACAGTTTTCGACAGTTGTTGAGAGTCTCTACCGTTACGTGAATCCTAAAAATGGCAAAGCATCACCTATGATTTCAGACGAGGTTTACAATGTTGTCATGGCCAACAAGGATGAACTCAACTCTGCGATTGTCTACGATCGCGACTTTTCCTACAATTACTTTGGTTTCAAAACTCTTGAGCGATCATATCTGTTAAGAATCAATGGAAAGGTTGCTGAGCGTCCCCAGCACATGATTATGAGAGTCGCTGTTGGTATCCACGGCGACAATATCGAAAAGGTTTTGGAAACCTATAACTACATGTCTCTTAAATACTTTACACACGCTTCTCCCACTTTGTACAACTCTGGTACACCAAAGCCACAAATGTCGTCGTGTTTCTTGATCAATATGAAGGATGATTCTATTGATGGTATTTACGATACACTCAAGACATGTGCTTTGATTTCCAAGTCCGCTGGCGGTATTGGTCTCAGTATCCACAACATCCGTGCTACCGGCTCTTACATTGCAGGCACCAACGGTACCAGTAACGGTATTGTTCCCATGTTGCGAGTTTTCAACAATACTGCTAGATATGTTGACCAGGGTGGAAACAAGCGACCTGGTGCTTTTGCTATTTACTTAGAACCCTGGCACGACGATGTGTTTGACTTTTTGGATCTTCGTAAAAACCACGGTAAGGAAGAAGTTCGTGCACGTGACTTGTTCCTTGCATTGTGGATTTCAGATTTATTTATGAAGCGTGTGGAAGCCAACGAAGACTGGACTCTCATGTGTCCTAACGAGTGCCCAGGTCTTGATGACGTTTGGGGTGACGAGTTTGAAGCCCTTTATACCCGTTATGAGCGCGAAGGCCGTGGTCGCAGAACAGTCAAGGCTCAGAAGTTGTGGCTTGCCATTTTAGATGCTCAAACCGAAACTGGTGGACCTTTCATGTTGTACAAAGATTCGTGCAACCGTAAATCAAACCAGCAAAACTTGGGTACTATCAAGTCATCTAACTTGTGTTGTGAAATTGTTGAATACTCTTCGCCTGATGAGGTTGCTGTCTGTAATTTAGCATCGCTTTCTTTACCAGCTTTTGTTGTTCAGGGCGAAGATGGATGCTACTATGACTTTAAGAAGTTGCATGAGGTCACTAAAGTTGTTACCAAGAACCTGAACTTCATCATTGACCGAAACTTTTACCCAGTTGAGGAGGCCAGAAGATCTAACTTTAGACACAGACCCATTGCACTTGGTGTACAGGGTCTTGCTGACGCATTTATGGCTCTGCGTCTTGCATTTGATTCCCCAGAAGCCAAGCAGCTCAATATCCAGATTTTTGAAACCATTTACCATGGTGCTGTCGAAGCCTCAATTGAACTTGCTAAAGAGTTTGGCGCCTATGAGACTTATGAAGGTTCACCAACCTCTAAGGGTCTTTTGCAGTACGATTTGTGGAACGTCACCCCTACCAATCTTTGGAAATGGGCACCCCTGAAGGAGGACTTGGCCAAATATGGTATTCGCAACTCTTTGTTGATGGCTCCAATGCCTACTGCTTCTACTTCTCAGATTCTTGGAAACAATGAATGCTTTGAGCCTTACACATCCAACATTTACTCCCGCCGTGTTTTGGCCGGTGAGTTCCAAATTGTGAACCAATGGCTTCTTCGTGATTTGGTTGAAATGGGATTGTGGGACGACAACATGAAGAACAGAATTATTGCCGACAATGGTTCTATTCAAAACATTCCAAACATTCCTGATGACATTAAGCAGTTGTACAAGACTGTTTGGGAATTATCACAGAAGACCATTATTGATATGGCTGCTGATCGTGCTCCCTTTATTGATCAATCACAATCTCTCAACGTTTACATCCAGTCTCCTACCATGGGTAAACTGACGTCGATGCACTTTTACGGCTGGAAGAAGGGACTCAAGACTGGTATGTACTACCTTAGAACCATGGCTGCTTCTGCGCCAATCCAGTTTACTGTTGACCAAACCACTCTTAAAAACGAAATGAAGAAGGCTACCAAGACACTTGCTCGCAAGCCGTACAAGGCTGTTAACACTGTGAGCGAAGTGCCTACACGCCAGTCTTCCTCAAGGGAACTTGATCAAGTTATTTCTAAATTCGAAAGCATGGCTGCTACTTCTCCAAGAGGTGACGGCGTTTTGTCACCTTCTAATGTCTCTACAGGTACTGCTTTGAATTCTGAAGCATCTTCTCCCAAACAGGAAAAGATTGACACAAAAGCTGTTGCTGATAAGGTTTCTGATTTAGTTTTGGATGGACCAAAGACTGAAAGTGAGTTTGATATTTACAACAGTAAAGTATTGGCTTGCAGCATCAAGAACCCTGAAGCCTGTGAAATGTGCTCTGGTTAAATTTTTTGTTTGAATTTTTTTTTCGTTTTTTAAATTGCTGGTTATTACTGTTTTTTCCATATGTTTACAATTGAGATAAGCATATTTATGGGTGCTTTTTTTATATATTTCAAATTTATGCAAGTGTTTAATGTCTATACGTTTATATATAATATATTATATCTCCTTGATAAAAAATACAACATGCACAGAGGACTAATTATTTTAGATGATTATGGATACTGTTGATTTAGATCTATAAATACAGGCGCATAATGACTAACTGAAAAAAGTGAAAAAAAATTGAACATGAAAATGAATAAATAACTGTGTATTTCCATCAAAATCACAAATTTCCACCTTCCGTTTTCCGCCTTCTGGTATCTTCTATCACCTTTCTGATCCCTGCTTCAATCGTTATTTTATTCTTCCTTGAAACTACCTTTGTTTTTAAATAGTCTTTGAGGTAGTCATCATTTGAGCAGTGTGTCCACGATTAACAGTTCCTTGTCCCATCAACAACCGAACAACATTCTCGTAAACAAATGAGTACTGTGCTATCCGCTGCACCATCTCAACACGCTGCTTGCGAAGCATATTGACAAGCACAAAAATTGGATCATATGCTGGAGAGTCTGGTGACAAAAGAGGATGAAATTCGTGTGGATCAAGAGTATCAAAAGGATAAACTTCGTAATTATAAGTAGAAGATGGGGGTTCCGAGGGATCGTGTGATTGTAAAGAGTGTTTGGTATTTTTCGCAGGAAAAAAGTTTAGTTGTTGAAATAAACCAAGTCCTGACCATCTAGTGAGCATGTAATCGAGAGCGATGTAAGTTCCTGTACGACCAACTCCTGCAGAGCAGTGAGCGACAAGCGGTGCAGAGCCGGAGCATGTAGACTTATCAAATCGGTTGAGCAGGCGGTTAGTGAGTACTACAAGGTTCTCAATCTTAACACCATCAACAGGACAACTGAAATCAACCCAGGAGTCCACATGGACATGGTGCACAGTTATGGGAGTTTCGCCTGGGGTTTCGATGGTGAACTTTGAGTAAACATGTGGATAATAATCGGGATCGCCGTTGTTTTGGGTATTATCAAGTACTTCCTGGCACACGACCTTCCGGTATGTAGGGGGAGCAAAATCTGCTGTTGATATAGATGTCCCTGTTTTATTATTTCGGGTATATGGGCGAGTGTCATCATCAGAGTCAAAGCTAGATACGTCTGAAGGAAGTGCTAAAACGTCACCGCGTCTCATCGGCCAATATGGAGCACAAGTCTGACGGCCGTGTTCGTATACTGGAGTCAACATAAGAATCACTACTTGTTTTGGTAGCTTGATTTTGTCGGTCGAGCTATTGGGAGCGCATATTGTGTGAAGCATGTTCCAAAAGTCGTCCACAGTCCTAGGCAGGGGTCCCTGTGTTGCGATGTATTCTTTAGATCCCGATGAGTCAGAAGATCCTAGGTCCAGCTTGATGTGAGACGCATTGATATAATCGCTACGTGTGGTTGAGTGCGATGCAGATGGAATAGTCACTCGATTATGATCATAGGGCAAAATATTCTAGTTCCAAGTTGTGTTAGTTTAAATAAGTAGGTATAAATATATATGTTTAAGCCTCAAAAGTGAGATAAAAGTGAACTGGAGTAGCATATTTCATACCGAGTACCGATTCAATCTGCTATTTCTGGAAGCCTCATTAAAAGAAAATTTGGCTTTATCTATACGGACTTGTTGATACTGGCGGATGGCTTCAAGCTTAGCAGCCAAGTCTAAATACACACCAAGATTAAGCACAAAACAACAATACAAATAAGGTTAGAGTAAGAAATAGTCAGTATCAAATCATACACACTATGATTCACAAATCGTACTCACCTTTGTTATTGTAATCTAAAAACCTAGGAGCAGACATTTTGAATAATTTTCCTTTTTTTATTTTTTTGATATTTTGATATTTTTGGCAGACGTCAAGAAGCTTAAAGTGTGGGTGGAAAGTGAAATGCATCAATCTTTTGTTATTTTTTACCTGTGTGTTACATCTGAAAAATACAAATCAAGGGTCTATTTTAGAGGAATTGGATATACACTTCGGTCCCAGATCTACTCGGCTCATGCGATCAGATATAACATTCGGCGATTTGCCAATTTGTGATATTACTGCTAAGGGATTTGTTGTTATTTCTTTTTATTTTATATTTTATGTTTTTATGATTGTTTTTCTGTTTAAGTCGTCAAATTAATTTTTTTAATTTTTTCGCAACTTTTCTTGATATTTTATTGTTTTTACCTGTTGAAGTAATTTACAAATATCCACAAAAATGACATCTCAGCCGTCTACAACTTCCACACATACACAGGCTTCTCAAGTCTCCTCAGCTCTTACAAACTCTTCAATAGTTCCTGAAAAAGCGCTCAAGAAAGTAACGAACCCAGTCAATGGCCAAAGCTCCAATTCCAAAGTGCCGTTCAGTTTCAGTCGTCATGGAGGTGCACCTTCTCAAGCCCTGGCAACCTCTTCAGAGCTAGACTCGTCTAATACGTTTCGAAATTACCAAGCATCGCAGCGGCCACTTCCCGACCATAATCTGTCCTCATCTTCAAAAAAATCATTCTCGCTGTCTCGAATGACTAATTTTTTGCATAGTAATTCAAGCAAAAAAGACTTGTCGCTGTCTTCAAGCGCAAAAAACACAGCAGTTGGAACTGGGTTTTTTCACCGACACAAAAACAATACAAGAGTAGCACAAACAGCAAATATGAAAGATCATGTACAAGACTCTGCTGCTGCAATTGCTCGCAACCAAAAAGCCAATCGAGTATTTCCTGATTCTCTACCTTCATCTTTTCCTTCTTCCACTCTTTCATTCAATTTTTCTACTGCCAGCCTGCCTGTATCTATGGGCAAAGGCACCGAAAAGCAAGACCCTTCAAATTATCTTCCACCGTACTTGCATGTAAAAAATTGGTCATTGTCACAATATTACAGCACTCGAATTCTTCTCAGCAGTAAAACAGTTTTGGGTGACGGTGCTACAGCCACAGTCATCTTAGTATCCTCCAAAGAAAAGTCCAAAAAAAGCAAGAAAAAGTTGTTTGCTTGTAAAATATTCAAAAAGTGTCCTGATGATGAGCGAATACAAGACTGGTATCTTAGGATAGCCAATGAGTACGAAATCATGTCACAATTCACTCACCAAAACGTAACCCATGCACACAACTTGCTACTTGACTCACGGCATTCTTGGTCACTTGTAATAGATTACTGTGACTTGGGCGACTTGTTTTCGTTAGCCAAAGATTACAAGGCAGCTGGCCGCAAAATGGGCAAAGATGCGCGCAACTGCATTTTTAAGCAATTGTTGCGTGGCACACATTATATTCATGCGATTGGAACCTCACATCGCGACATTAAACCGGAAAACATTATGATCACATCCGAAGGTCAAGTCAAATTAGCAGACTTTGGCGAGTCGTGTGTTTTGTTTGACCGAAAAAGTGATGAATGGAATCTTGAAGCAGGTGATTATCCTGTTAAACTTGTTTGTGGAAAGGTTGGATCGACACCTTACATGGCGCCTGAAATTTTTGTTTGTCAAGAGTTTAAGGCCAGCAATAAAACAAGAAATAAAGCAAATGGATATGATCCACGGTTAGTGGATGTGTGGGCGTGTGCAATCACATTTATCAATTTAGTTGTGGGCGGTGGATTTTTTGACAAAGCAGTTTTGACGGAAGATCAAAGGTATGATTTTTTCATCATGGAGTTACACAGATTTTGGATTCATGAGTTGGACTCAGTATATCTCATGCTCACTGAAAAGGGGGCCGAGATTTTGAGAAACCGAGGAGACCCGTTAGCATCGTTGCCACTGAAGGCTGCGTCTGGTAATGCAAACGGGCTGATATCTGAAGGTGGGGTTGGTCAATTCGCTCAGTCAAATTGTAATGATGAGCAGCTACTGGAGCTAGACAGAGCTGCCAACGCAGCATTAGAAGCCGGCGAGTTTGGCTATGATCAACTGGTAAGCCTAGAAGAGCATGTCGACACTCTTGATTTATTGGTCAAGGTGTTGAACAATAAACTGTCTGTTGAAGAACGTCAACAACAAAAACAAAGAGAAAAAAAAATTGAAGAGCAAAAACAAGCACAAGAAGCAGTAAACGAAATGAAAAAGTCCGAAAGCAGTTTGTTTGTTCCAACTGTATCATCCAACAGGAACTCGAATATTAGTACTACTCCTACTCAAAACTCAAACAGAAATTCCAACATTAGCGCTACGCCAAACCCAGTTTCTCTTAACACAAGTCCAACATCAACTAATTCTAGTAGTTCAATTGACCTTTCAGCAAAATCACATATTGCCATTCCGTCTTGTGTACCTTCACCTCACAAAATGATTGGTAAACGCACGATAAACTTCCGCCCATCTAGCTCAGACAACTCAAGCAAACAGCCTACTTTTCGTCGTGTCCGTGTCCCACAGTTTACACAATCTTACTACCATAACCTGCGCAGCGAAGACCAACCGTTTTTCTTTTTCAATGACCAGGGAGAAGCGGTCAAACGGATGATGGCAATGATGTTGCACCCAGATCCGCTACTTCGTCCACAAATGCGTGATATTATTTGCCTCGCTGTTGTCAAAAGAATTGGTACTTGTGTGGCGCCCGACCAATTTGATATCAAAATAGCAGAACAATATTCAGAATTCTGTAAAATCAGCGGTGACAAAGAAAGTGGAAGCAAATTAAGTAATGGGTTCGACAAATTTGATGCAGAAGCAGAAGCTTCAACTGTTATTGTTCCATCAGAAACTGGCAGACCGTGCACAATAAACGTTTGCGGGAAAGAAATCGACTGTTCTACTATTCCCATGCCGATTGAGCTACTACTAGCTGATTTCGCTACAGCCAACACTTCAACTACCTCGAGTTCCACCAATACTGCTGGTAGCACTGATAATTATTTGTTAAATCCAAACAACACACCATCTCTCATATTTCCACGCAACAAAACAGTTACTGCAACGCTTCGTCGTTACCAAACTGCACAAGACCTCATCGATCTTCAACTTTCGGAATCTGCCGCTTCGACAACTGGCGGAGTCTGTAAATCTAAGCACACACATATTCCGCCACAAAAACCTGCAAAGTCATATGGGCTGGGTGAGTTTAAAAATGCACCTCATGAGTTCTATTAAGGAAAAATAAATCTCAAACTTGAGACAAGCCCAGCTGATTTATCAAATTCTTGTTCTTTCACTTGTATTTTTTTATATTGGTGTATATTATATATTTTTTTTTGTTTTTTGTTTGTATTGTACTACACAGTTAATCCACAACTAATTACCCAAAATAAAAACAAAATAAAAATAAAACCTCATTAAAAAGCAATCCAATAAGAAACTGAGTATAAGGCTAACTTCAATAAGACAGCCTCTTCTTACATACTAGCTTTGGCTTTTCTGATTCTGGAAATCGAAAAGAAGTAAATATAAATAATAAATCTCGCAATTTGGTCTTTTGTAAGCATAGTGATTCCTTGGCTGAAAAAGCCTTTTAGAATTTGTGCACGAGCACCTTGGTAAAGATGGCCGACTCCATCATTTTTCACGATTCCGCAAAGAGTACCAACCATTGACTTTCTAGTGTTTGAATTGTGTCCCACACGTTGGGGAGATTTAGAAGAAGAAGGCTCATCTTTTGCATCATTTCCTTTAACTTGCATTTGCGATTTCACCAAAATAAGGGGATAAGTAATCAAGCTTGCCAATGTTTTTGCGCTTGCACTAAACAAAAAGAGTTCCCAACTTGTTGGGTTTTCGCGACGCCGAGCGCGATCAGCTTTGCGTGCAGCAGGGGTGTCGCCTTTTCCTCCACGAATAAAGAGAACTTTGAGGGTTTGGAAAAAGTAGTAGGTCAAACTTGGATTTACGCTGAGCAAGATCGTAGCACCAAAGCCTGACCAAAAGCCCAGAAGCCCACGCTCGCTGTAAATTTCGCGAGCCACTTGGAGCGCACTTGAGCTTGTGTGGTTATGACGTTGGAGCTGGTATTGTTTTGATTTTTTCAAAGTGGTATCTGGAGCTTGTTGGTTTTGTTTTTGAGTAGATGTAAAATCCTTCTCAGCGGTTTCTGCTCTTTGTGTTTGAGAAACAAGAGCAGCTGTTTGCTGACGAGTCACAATATTGTTCAAGGGAGCTGTGAAGAATTTACAAAATATTCCAGCAGTAGACCCAATTAAAAGCTCCTCGGCTATTCCAAGCGTTGATGGTGGTCTTCCAGAGACACTGTTCCGAGCAGCCTGTTTGAGCCGTGCGCTACGAAGCATGTCATAAGCGTAAAAGTAGAAAAAGGCAGACAGCATTGTAGATAACGTGTCTTGAACAGCGCCGTCGTAAAAGGCCAGTATTCCCTCTTCATTGTAGATTCTGACAGCAGCGTCTATCATTCCTTGGTACAAAACGGGATGCTTTTTAGCAGCATCAGTGCCTTGAAGCTTTTTAAGGTCTTCGAGGCTCAATGGCTTTGTTGTTTTATCATGTTTGTCAGATAGGAGCTTGTCATCAGTGGTGCTAGAAATATCATTTTGTTGAGCTTTCAGCAGTTTTTCTTGGACTTGCAAACGAGTAGTTACTAAGTCTAGTGGGAAAACAATGAGATTGGCAATTGCGCCGCCTAGGGCACCTGAAAAGGCATTTGCCCAAGCAGGAATGTCGCTAGGCTGAACTCGTTCCTTTTGTGGAGGAGACGTTGTTTTTTCCATTAGAAGTTGGTGATATTGGATACCGAAGGTATGAGAAGTATTGGTAGTACAAATAACTAGTTGTCAGATTGCTCGACCCACGATACGAAATGCGGGGAAATTGTGGAAAAGCGCAAGTGAGTGGCAATAACCGATTTTGCTATTTAAATAAGCTAAAATAAAATAAAAAATAATACGTGGCAAATAACCTTCTCAAAATGACAAGGCAGGAACTGTCAAAATAGCAAGCGATAAAAAAGAAATTGGAATAAACAAAAAAAACAGTGAATTTAAGGAAAACTTCCGACGATTCTTGCTGAGATTAGAAAGTGCAAGTAAAATAGCCTAAGCCAGCTCGTCAGCCGTGTATCATGTGAATGTCACCTTACTTTTAGGTAAAACTGTTTGCCTATTTTTAGATATGCGGCTCGATTTCAAACGGCTATCCTCAAATGGATGTGACAGGAAATGTCACACATAACTGCTCGGCTTCTTTTTTTTGCACATATTATTTTTGCCCTCACAATATGGCCCATTTCTACCTTTGTCAGACAAGCCTTTTTTTGTTTTGCCTTCCATTATTTTGTTACAATTTATTTATCCTATTCATTTTTTTTTTCCTTTTCTTCCTTTTCTCTCTTACCTTCTTGTCAAAAACTTTCATCAACAACCTCTTTCACTGTTTATTCAACGTTCGAATAACCTTTTATTACTCTTCGTCTGCACTATCACAACTATCCAACCCCCTTTTGTTCCATCATGAGCCGATCAGGAATCCCGTTACCCAGCGCTGCTGTTCTTATGAAACAGTACAAAGAGCTGACCGATCCCAGAACTGGTGTGCCATCTTTCCATATTACCCTTAAAAACGACGACATTTATCAGTGGTATGTTGTATTCTTTGTTTTGCTTAGTATTTATCAGCAGTATCTCATTTCATAAGTTGGTTGTTTCTGTTCCTTTCATTGCTGCTGGGCTTTATTATTATCTTGGCCGTACTTTTTAACACTTTGTGTTTATTTTGACAATAGGAATGTCGGCGTTATGGTTCTTGCAGACGACTCTCCATACAACGGAGGCTATTTCAAGGTATGTGGCTTTTAGCGCATCTGATGCGATTTTTAATCCATCTCCTCATTCTTTTTTTATTGGTTATGACTACTTTTATTGCTACTTGTCTATTTCGTTGTTATCACCATTTTCGTTATTTTTCTTATTTCCTTTTTTGCTTTTATGTGTTTAAAATGAAACCGTTGGGATATTCAAATTCATGTTTCATTTTACTTTTCGGGCTAAATCCTGTTTCGCCTTGTATAAACATTAATTCATTTTTTTACAACTATAAATAAGCACACCTCTTTAAAACCTGTCATGCTTTGCCTTTATCTAGTTTCCGGCGCACATAATCTTGTTTTTTGTTTTTGTTTTTTTATTCTCTGCTAACTTTGACTTTATTCATGTAAACTTTTTTTATACATATAATCTAGGCTGTCATGAACTTTCCTGAAGATTACCCCTACAGTCCACCCCAATTTAAATTCACGCCTTCTATTTTCCACCCAAACGTTTATAAAGATGGTAGATTATGCATTTCCATTCTTCACCGAAGTGGCGATGCAACTTCTGGCGAACCAGATGGAGAAACATGGAGCCCTGTGCAGACGGTTGAATCCGTCTTGATCAGCATCATTTCCTTGCTTTCGGATCCCAACCTCAGCTCGCCTGCCAATGTGGACGCCTCTGTATTGTACAAAAACTCACCAGAAGAGTTCAAGAAACGTGTCGGCGAAGAAGTTGCCAACTCAAAAAAGAATATCCCACCCGGATTTGTGATGCCCAACTCCAAAGCTGCTTATATTGCTCCAACCTGCCGTGAAAAAGATGATGATGTTGTTGATGACGATTTCTGGTACGAGTCTGAAGACTCGGATGACGCAGACGGTGATGATGGATCATTTGGTTCTGACTTTGAAAATGATGACGATGAAGATGACCAAGAAGATGACATGAGCGATAACGAAGATGAGGGTATGTAATAACCGTCTTTGGTATGAGGTTTATTGAAACGTCTTATTTGTTTCTTTCTTTTCTTTCTTCTTCTCTTTTTTCTCTTCTTGCCTCTCCCCTAATCTCGCTGAAGTTGAACATCACAAATACTAATTTAAAAATCAACTAGAGAGTAGTTCCAAAAAAGAAGCGCAGACTGACTTGAAATAATGAGTTTTTCATCTAAATTCCTTATTTATATTATTTTGAATATCCCTTTTTTTTTCTTTTTCTATTTCGAAACCATGCTGAAGCGATGAGCATGGCTTGATGTTGTTGGTTGTTGTTTTCAGAGTTTGTGGCTGCTTTGTGTGTTGGAAATTGCATTGACTTCAATGGAAAAAAAAAGGTCAACAATAGCATCTACGATTTTTTTGCTGTTTTCTCTTTATTTTTGCCTTTACATTATTGTCTTCTTTTCATTTTTGTTCACTTTATTTTTCATTTCTTCTTTTTTTGGCTTACAATTTATTGATGCCTGAATCTCAGTTTGGCATTGTTTATTATATTTTCTTATTTTATTTTATTATTATTTGTTTTTTTTTTTAAAAGTAAATAATGCTTTTTTTCTATTTTTGCATTTGTTTTATATAATATATTTGTGTTTACTGACATTTGAATAAAATATAAATATAAAAAAATTTAAGAAGAAAAATCATGATATTCCCAGTACTTGATTAGTCGTAAATCTCAAAAAAAATAAAATACCCTCATAATACATCTCTGCTCTCATCGAGATGCCCTAACCTCTATCTCTCAGCCTTATCCTTAATGACTATTTCAACGATTCACGTGATCTATTATGACTGAATCTGTAGTGTTTCTTTTTTCACAAGATTTGAAATTTGCCAATTCTTATTTAATTTTCTTTTGTTTATTTTTTATATCCTCTTATTCTCTATTTAAACTATTCCTTGAAAATTTCCTTTACTCTCCCTTTTTTGTTCCTACGTGTCACTATAGACTTGCCACGCTCTTTAGTTTACTAAATCTTTTAAAACCAATGGTATTCCCACTTGTTCCTCAAACTTCTTTTGAAGGCATTGAATCAGCCATCAAGTTGGTTGGCCCTATCGGTGCCCTCCTGATTACCATTTCCTCTCAATCCTCGGTTGAGAGTGTTGCTGCTTACGTTAAAAAGTCATTCGGCTTGTTACAATTTTACGCTGACATTTCTTCTGTCGAAGTTACCACTGAAGATGCCATCAAGCTGCTAGATTCAGGTGTTTCTAAACTCTTTGTCACAAACGAGTTGGCTAACAAACTTGTTGAAATCGGAGTTCCTGCAATCAGACTTGTCACTGTACAAAAGAGCATCGGCAGCTCATCACAGACCGAAACTGATGTTTCTGGTGGAGTTTTTGTTTCTGAATCTGTTTCTGAACCTCAGGTCCAAGAAGCAATCGCCAAAGAGTCAAAAGCTCTTTCAAAGTCGGTATTGGAAGAAACCGGTGGTGCAAAACAGTTGTACCTGTCAGTTGACGCAACAGATTCTAAAGCTGTGAGTGCTGCCCTTAAATTGGTCACAGAAGTTTCTGTCATTCCTGTTGTTTCTGTCAACCACTTGACTAGAGAGCACGCTCCCGAAAAAGTTGAAAAGGGCAAAATTCCTGTCGCCGACTTCGTTCTTGCTGGTCTCACTACTGACCGTAACGACAAACTTTATACCACGCTTGTTGTTGATGAATGTGAAACTGCGTTAGGTTTAGTGTACTCTTCTGTTGAAAGTATTAAAGAGGCTATCAGAACTGAAACCGGTGTGTACCAGTCTCGTCGTCACGGTTTGTGGTACAAGGGTGCCACTTCTGGAGCAACCCAAACTCTTGTTTCTGTTGGTTTGGATTGTGATGGCGACTGTCTCAAATTCACTGTCAAGCAGGCTGCTCCCGGTTTCTGTCACAACAACACTGCATCATGTTTCGGTGTCTACAATGGTCTCCAGTCATTGGAACAGACTTTGATTAAACGTAAAGCTAATGCCCCTGCTGCATCATACACAAAACGTCTGTTTGACGATGAGAAGTTGTTGACTGCAAAGATTCTTGAAGAGGCTGAAGAATTGGCTACTGCTAAAACTAAAGATGAAGTCGCTTGGGAAGCTGCTGATCTCCTTTACTTTGCTTTTACCAAGCTTGTCAAAGAAGGTGTTTCTCTTGTGGATGTCTGCAAAAACCTTGATTCCAAATCTTGCAAAATTTCCAGAAGACCTGGTAATGCTAAACCCAAATTTGTTGCTCAAGTTGAAAAGATTTCTTCTACTACCGAAGCTAAGCCCGCCCCTGCACCTGCTGCAAAGCCAGCCTCTACTGAGCCCAGACCTATTAAAATGAATACCATTGATGCTAACAAGTCATCAGCTAAAGAGATTGAAAAGGTTTTGACCCGACCTGCTCAGCAAACTTCTGATATTATGAAGCTTGTTACACCCATTATCAACAATGTCATTCAAAACGGTGACAAGGCTCTTCTTGAGTACGCCGCGAAATTCGAAAAGGTTGAAATCAAATCTCCTGTTATTGAGGCTCCGTTTTCTGAATCACTGATGAAGCTTCCCAAGGACGTCAAAGACGCTTTGGACTTGTCAATTGAAAATGTTGAAAAATTCCACGCTGCTCAATTAGATACCTCTACCTTGGAAGTTGAAACCCAACCAGGTGTACTTTGTTCAAGATTTTCGCGACCCATTCAGTCTGTTGGTTTGTATATCCCAGGTGGTACTGCTGTTCTTCCTTCAACTGCACTCATGCTTGGCGTTCCTGCTATGGTTGCCGGCTGCTCCGACATTGTGTTTGCTTCCCCACCTCGCCGTGACGGAACAATTAGCCCTGAAATCGTTTATGTTGCCCACAAAGTTGGTGCCAAGAAGATTGTTCTCGCAGGAGGTGCACAAGCCGTTGCTGCTCTTGCTTACGGTACCGAGTCAGTTCCTAAAGTTGACAAGATTTTGGGTCCTGGTAACCAGTTTGTCACTGCTGCTAAGATGCACGTTCAAAACGATACCAACGCTCGCGTGTCTATTGATATGCCAGCTGGACCTTCTGAAGTTCTTGTAGTTGCTGATAGCACTGCTAACCCTGCATTTGTTGCTTCTGACTTGTTGTCACAGGCTGAGCATGGTGTTGATTCCCAAGTCATTCTTCTTGCAGTCGGTTTGTCTGATGCAGAACTCAATGCCATTGACGAAGAACTCGAGAAACAAGCTCTTGCACTTCCTCGTGTCGAAATTGTTCGTGGATCAATTGCCCACTCCACCACTTTACGAGTTAACACTATCAAGGAGGCTATGGATTTGAGCAACCAGTACGCCCCAGAGCACCTTATCTTGCAGATCAAGGACGCAAGCTCCTGGGTCAAGGAAGTTGACCACGCTGGTTCCGTTTTTGTTGGCCCATACTCACCTGAATCCTGCGGTGACTACTCGTCTGGCACTAACCACACATTGCCTACATACGGCTACGCTCGCATGTACTCTGGTGTCAACACTGGCACCTTTTTGAAGTATGTGACTTCACAAGAACTCACTAAAGAAGGATTGAGAAACATTGGTCCTGCTGTTATGACTATTGCTGCTGTTGAAGGTTTGGATGGTCACAAAAACGCTGTCAAGGTTAGAATGGACGCTTTGGCCGCTGAAAAGAAATAAATGAAAAAAAAAAAAAAAAAAACGTTAATGTTGGAAAAAGAAAAGTTATTTATATATTGTTTTTTCAAGTTGATAGAATTGATGTAAATGTTTTTAGAAAAAAAAATTGTATTTTAAAAAATTTGGTTTTCATTATAGATCAACATTAAGATATAGATGTACATAAATATATGCAGACACAACTCTAGCCAACCAGCAGCAGTCAATTGAGTTTGCCACCATACTAAATTAAAACAGTATGAAGAGCGTAAATCAATCAATTATCAGTTGTAATTTTTCAGTTATTGGTCGAAAGCGGGCGCCTCTTTTATTTACAAAACACCAGCATCCTTCAACAAAGACTCGAGCTTTCCGCTCTTGTATAAAGCCTGGAGATCAGAGTTGCCGCCAATGTGCTTTCCCTTGATAAAGATGTTAGGGACAGTTCTTTGGCCTGAGACTCTTTGCAATTCATTTTGAATCTCGCTTCCTTCATCCATCTCATCAAGCTCAATAACAACAACTCCGTCGGAGCCTTCCTTGAGCTTAAGGATCTTAAACAAGAGTTCCTTGGTAGCCCTGCAGTGGGGACAGAAGCTCTTGGAAGCCACAAACACGGCATTGTCGTTGATCGACTTTTGGACAAATTGCTTGATCTCTGCGGAATCCATTGGTGGTAAATTAGATGATCGTTTCTTGGTGGGCTTGCCGAAAATGCGGGATAATGAGAAAATCAAAATTAAAACTGTAAGAAGAAGGGAAGTATAATCTTGCATGTAAGATAAGGAAGAGAAAGAAGAAAGAAAAAATTGAAATGATTCAGTGGGAACTGAAATATATTTATATAAATATGGGTATTTTTTGTTGAGGGAAAAGAAAGGAATAAAAAAGAAAGACCTGAGTGACGGAAAAAAGTCTGATTTGATTAAATAATAGCAAATGAGTACTTGGTTTTGTATATTTTTTTTTTTTTTCTAATCTGTCAAATAAAACAAAAATACTAACAAATAAAAGACCAAGTGGCAATGATATAATATGTATGCGTGGAGAGAGAGTCTAGACCTGCTTGAATATGCCATCACCAGGAAAAAGGATTACAAAGCATTGCCAGTTTTATACACACAGTGCGAGATTTGAGCTGTTTGTAACCAACTCAATTTTCCATTAGGAGAGAAAAACCAATGACACTTCTCAATTTCAAATTTTGACTACGGAATAGATCAATATACGAAATACATTAATTGAAAATTTTGTAGTTGCTAATCAGTATTTGAAATAGATTGTCCAGAAATGTAAACCGTGTTTGTAATCAGTATTTGGAATGGATTTTTAAAA
Source organism: Magnusiomyces tetraspermus (assembly GCA_030578715.1). Taxonomy (NCBI): domain Eukaryota; kingdom Fungi; phylum Ascomycota; class Dipodascomycetes; order Dipodascales; family Dipodascaceae; genus Magnusiomyces; species Magnusiomyces tetraspermus. The sequence goes on from JAKTYL010000070.1 coordinate 47,965, forward strand.
GCCGTTACGGGCTTTGGTAAATTTTGACTTGAATATGTTAGATATGGACTTTTGCAAATAAAGCAAAACTAACCAACAACAATCAATAAAAAAGAACAATACAATCTTTCAAGAAAATCAACTCAATGCTGCATTATCTTGTCAAAATACTTTATTAAAGCCAAAAAAAAAAAATTAGAATTAGAAAATAAATTGAGCAAAAAAATATTCGTTACGAACAGGATTCGAACCTGCGCAGGTAAAACCCATTGCCTGAACTACTTATTAGCAGGGCAACGCCTTAACCACTCGGCCATCGTAACTTGGGTTAGGGATTTTGTTTTGTACTTTGTTTTATTGCAGTTTTGAATTATATCTAAAAACATCGAAAGCTTGGGAATCTGAGGCAACGATTAAGTCAAAATAAATATTTGCTAGTATACTAAGTGGCTTTAAAAAGTCTTGGGCAAGGTAAACCTTTTTTATTGGCTTTTTAAGACTATGACTAGTGCTGTAACATATTTTAAGATCATGACAAGCTCTGTAATCAAGTTATTAATTGAAAAAATATAATTTAAAGGCTCAAAAACATATATATTTAAGCAATTATTTAAAAAATGAATGCCAAATGTCTATTGCATTTCTCCAATGTGTGAAGGTTTTCAAAAAAAAAGCATATGTTTCACTGTCGACATAAAACATCTTTGAGGTTTGTTTTAAACAAAAGTATAAAGTGGTTTTGCTATCTTTGTACAAAAATGTACAAGCTTTGGGCAATTCATTGGCTATAAATGTCAATTTTTTATTTTCATTCAACACTTTGGCCTGCCACAGTAATTTGTTCATAGAGTACGAAAGAGCATGTATGTTTTTGTTTTTGTTTCATTTTTAACTAACCTATTTATTTCAAGTAATTAAAGTAATAATAAATTTAATAAACTAAAAAACGTTTTACAAGTCATCACTTTTGTACACGCTTTGATGTTGCCAACCAGTAAGAATGCTCATCCAAAGGATTGGTGTAGCCAGAACTAGGACTGTCCCAAAGATCAGGAGTCACGTATAAAGTGTTGGAAATGGCCTTCATACTGGCTTTCAAAGTATTTTCTCTGGTACAAGTATTTCCAAAAGACTGAGTATAAACATCCTCAATACCAGCCATTTGCAAAAAGGTCTTGACGGCAGGAGAAGCTACCAAGCCAGTGCCACGAGGAGCAGGAATCAATTTAACAGTGACGGAACCGCATTTTCCTTGAGCTTTGGCAAATACAGTATGAGGGTTACCCAAACTGGTTCCCCAGTAACCGCGGCGGACTGGCTGGATAGCACGTTTGGCGGCATTTCCGCCGAGTCTGATGGCGTCACCAGCATTATATCCAGACCCAACACCGAGACCAACAAGCCCAGCGCCGTTTCCAACGACTACAACAGCCTTCATATGGGTACGCTGACCGGCACGAGTCTGCTTCTGAACACTGAGAATGGCCATGACCTTGTCAGTCAAGTTAGGTACCAAAGTGTCGACAATTTGGTGCTCCTTAATGGGGTAGCCGCTTTCGAAAATGGTGCAAATGTTGGTGATTTTACCAGCTTTGACAAGACGTCCAAGCTTGGTGGCTGGTTCCCAAACGTTTTCGGGTCTGGGGTTACGGGCGCGACGACCAATGTTTTTGGGTCCGCGACGGGTCGAGTCAGCTGGTTTAGACTCCATTGTTGAATTTCTCTTTTATTTCTTCAATAAATATCTTGATGACTTTTGAATCAGTGAATTTTTCAAGAAACTGAAAAAAAAAAAAAAAAAAGGAAGAAAAAGAGTGGCAAACGTTGAAAAACAGAATAAACGTATACGTAGAACAGTGATAAACTTTTTGACAATCCTATCGGCTTGAAAAAAAGTCAGCATTAATAGAGTTGGTAGTCTGGCTCAAGCCTCAAATCAGAGTTAGCGCTAGTCAAATTTCACATCATCTTCGATTGTCAACCTTATATGAGAAAAAATAAAACACAAAGTGACTGTTTATTTTCAAATTATTAGAGGAACGAATAGTACAAAAAAAAAACAAGGAGCAGTAGCTAATTTTTTAAAATAGTATCCAGTGTAGGTATAAGCATAGACGTTTTTTTTTTTTTTCTGTTAAACTAGTTGGAGTTGTATTTCAAAATATGGAGTGTGGTAACTATTATGAGCCCTAAAAAATAATTAGGGCTTTTTTGTCCCAGCAGCCCTGCTAACGTAAGTGTATTGTAGGTAATAGGATTGAATAACAATATCGCCTATTTTTTATTCTTAAATGCTATTCTAGTAAATTTCGAGTGTCATTATGTGGCTTTCCATTCTACTCTTGATCTGATTGAGTAGAAGTCAAACGAAAGAATATGGTATTGAATAGTTGTACAAATTCCCATAGCTTCAGGGGTTTTAAAGTGCTATGAAAATGAGCAGACAAGGACATACCCCTAAATCACAATCAATCATACAAATTTGTTAGTGTTTTTTGTTTGGACAAGGTTACATTTTTTATCAAGCTTCACATGTAATATCCAGATACCCGGTATTATTATATATCACATCTACAAT
>JAKTYL010000070.1:50621-60979 GCA_030578715.1 Magnusiomyces tetraspermus
AAAAAAAAAAAAAAAAAAAAAAAAAAAAAAAAAAAAAAAAAAAAAAAAAAAAAAAAAAAAAAAAAAAAAAAAAAAAAAAAAAAAAAAAAAAAAAAAAAAAAAAAAAAAAAAAAAAAAAAAAAAAAAAAAAAAAAAAAAAAAAGCGATGCAAAAGAAACGTGGATACCGATTGTTCATACCATAGGATAACGATGGAATAATAGCCTATTGATAATAACACTCTGGCACAATACACAAAGTGGACACTTGCACTCAATTCAAAAATATGCACCTACGAATAGCAAAATACGGCTGAAATTGTCCAAAAGCAGACACAAGCAACGAGCTCTGACGTTGGTATCGGCTGTTGGATGCAGATTTCAAGGTAGTTGCGGATGTATTAAATGGTTATCACCTTGTGTTGATAAGAAATGTTGAAAAGGCCGCATAAGCAAAAGGAATTCACGCAGCTGAATATTTGAAAAGATAAAAAACCATTCATGCTGATCAATTCCCTCAGAACCAAGTGTATATATGAATAACCATGGCCTTCAAATCAACAGCAGCTGATTTAAACCCTAAATATCCCCAGATTCTGGAACAAAACCCTGTTCCATGTCCTTTGCGTCACTAATATACTAGCTGCTAGTAACAAATGTGAGGGACATGTGGGTTGGGTCCTCCCGCCTGTTGGTTTTTAGCCTCGTGGCGTCACTTCTAGCAGTAACGGGCCATAGCCGTGCGTTGGGTTAGGACAAAGTGTTGCTTTTGTTATAAACAAGCCTTTGGCTGCTTTTTTTTGTTCAACCATTTTTTGTTGTTTTTTTTACAGACTACTTTTCCCTCTTTAACCTTTTTTTTGTTTGTTTTTTTTTTTCATCTAAAACATAAAAAATGACTACACCTGTTCATCCAAAAATTATTCAAGGCATTTCTGCGCTGTCGATTGTGACTAGCGACAATGCCATCTATGAAAAGACAATTGACTTCTACACTCAATTTGGCTTTTCACCTATTCACAAATACTCTCGTTCAGACCCCGACTTGACTTTTGAAAAAACACTCAATGCTGCTCACAGTTACGACTCTATAAAAGAGACATGGCTCAACCTTCTTCCCGCCATTGACCCAAAACTCACAGATGCCTCTCCTGAATCTGGAATCACTCTCAAGATTCGTCTTTCATCTACAGGTCCCTCCGCCAAAGAGTCTTCAGAGCGTGCACACAAGTTTTTGGACGGTCCTGAAAAGGATTTTGACTGGCGTGCACTCACCTGCCTTTTTATTTTCAAGACTGACAAAATGGACTCAGTTTTGAAGGTTCTTGATTCATACCCAGTTGACGGCTCTGAAAAGCCTTACATTCAGCTTCGTCCCAACAATGTCTCACCCGTTGAAGTTTTTGGTTTGGATCCCGTTGGCAACGTTGTTGGATTCACTCTTAGAAAGAACCCCTTTTCAGTTGTTGACCCTGGCTTTATTGCTTCTAGAGGAAACGAAGAAGAGCTTGGTCTCAAGGGCGTCGAGTCCGCTACTCCTTCTGAAGCGAGCACCCAATCTTCAGATTCTACCCCACGCAGAAAGATCGCCGTTATGACTTCAGGTGGTGATGCTCCAGGTATGAATGCATGCGTCAGAGCCGTTGTTCGTACTGCTATTCATCGCGGATGCGACGTCTATGCTGTCTTGGAAGGTTATGAAGGTCTTGTTCAAGGTGGTAAATTTATTAAGAAGATGTCTTGGGACGATGTTCGTGGCTGGTTAGCCATTGGTGGTACTCAAATCGGTACTGCCAGATGTATGGCTTTCCGTGAACGTCCTGGTCGTCTTGCTGGTGCTCTCAACATGGTCAAGAACGGTATTGATGCCCTCATTGTCTGTGGTGGTGACGGTTCCTTGACTGGTGCTGATCTTTTCCGTTCCGAATGGCCTTCTCTTATTGAAGAGCTTGCCTCCACGGGTAAAATTACTGCTGCTGAAGCTGAAAGACATCAGCACCTTTACATTTGCGGTACCGTTGGTTCAATTGACAACGATATGGCCACCACTGATGCTACTATTGGTGCCTTTTCTTCTTTGGCCCGTATTTGCCAGGCTGTCGATTATATTGATGCCACTGCCCAGTCCCACTCTCGTGCCTTCGTTATTGAAGTCATGGGTAGACACTGTGGTTGGCTTGCTCTTATGGCTGGTATTGCTACTGGTGCTGACTTTATCTTTATCCCTGAGCGTCCTCCTCATCCTGATGAGTGGAAGGGCAATATGTCCAAGGTTGTCAAGAGACATCGTGAGTTTGGTCGTCGTAAGACTATTGTCATTGTTGCTGAAGGTGCTATTGATTCAGACCTTAACCCTATTACCTGCGAATGTGTCAAGAACGAGCTTGTTCAGCTTGGTTTGGATACCAGAGTCACTACCCTCGGTCACGTTCAGCGTGGTGGTAATGCTGTTGCTTTCGATCGTATGCTTGCTACCCTTCAGGGTGTTGATGCCGTCGATGCCATTCTCTCTGCTACTCCAGAATCCTCTTCTCCTATGATTGGTATCACTGAGAACAAGATTGTCCGTAGAGATTTGATGGAATCTGTCGCTCTTACCAAGTCAGTTGCTACTGCCATTAAAGACAAGGATTTCGACAAGGCTATGTCTTTGAGAAACACTGAGTTTGCTGAAAACTGGGCCAATTTCATGACCATCAACAATGCCGACAAGCTTTCCCCCAAGAACCCTGCTGAAAAGCCTCTCAACATTGCTGTTATCAACGTTGGTGCCCCTGCTGGTGGTATGAACTCTGCTATCCGTGCAATGGCTGCATACTGTTTCTCTCGTGGACACAAGGCTTTCGCTATTCACAACGGTTTCTCTGGTCTTGCTCGCCACGAATCTGTTCATGAGCTTGACTGGTTGGAAGTTGAAGAGTGGGTCATGCGTGGTGGTTCCGAAATTGGTACCAACAGAACTCTTCCTGAGGTTGATATTGGTATGATTGCCTACTACTTCCAGAAGTACAACTTTGATGGTCTTGTCCTTATCGGTGGTTACGAATCTTTCCACGCTCTTCACCAACTGGAACAGGCTCGTGCCTCTTACCCCGCCTTCCGCATTCCCATGGTCTGCATTCCTGCTACCATTTCCAACAATGTTCCTGGTACTGAATACTCTCTTGGTACTGATACCTGTTTGAACTCTCTTGTCGATTACTGTGATGTTATCAAGCAGAGTGCCAGTGCTTCTCGCCGCAGAGTTTTCGTTGTTGAGGTCCAAGGTGGTAACTCTGGTTTCGTTGCTGCATATGCTGGTCTTGTCACAGGTGCACAAGCTATCTATCTCCCCGAAACCGGTATTTCTCTTAAGCAACTTGAGAGCGATATCGAATACATTAAGGAAAGCTTTGAAGAGGACCGCGGTGAGAACCGTGCTGGTAAATTGATTCTTCGTAACGAAAAGTCATCCAGCACCTTCTCTACGGAGATTCTTGTCAACATCATTCGCGAAGAGTCTAATGGTCGTTTCGATTCTCGTACTGCCATTCCTGGTCACGTTCAGCAAGGTGGTAACCCATCCAGTTTGGACAGAGTTCGTGCTACTCGTTTTGCTATCCAAGCTTGTCACTTTATTGAAAGCCACCAAAACATTAGAGATCTCCCTGTTGAAGAGCAGAAAAAGTCTGCCGTTGTTGTTGGTATCCGTGCCTCTAAGCTTGTTTTCACACACATTTCTCAATTGTGGGACTACGAAACTGAGCACAAGGAAAGAAAGCCCAAGAAGAACCACTGGGTTGGTTTGGCTAAGGTTTCTGATACTTTGGTTGGCAGACCTATTGTTGATTCCGCTTAAAAAACCTCACGCCCACTCTTCAATAAAAGGATTTCAAAAAATAATAACTATATTTAGAATATTTCCTTGTTTATGTTTTAACGATTTTTAATGCTATTTTTGCTTGGTGTAACGATTAATTTATTCTTTATTCAATTAAGATTTTGTTTTTTTCCAGACGAAAAATATATGTACAGATACTTTTTTACTTGTTTCATAACTAATGGAACGTTTGTTTAATTGTTGAGCTGCCATTTGTAGTCAATCTCGTAATCACCATTGTCCAACTTCTTGATTGAACCTGAACCAAGCAACTTTTCAAAAAGATCTTGAGGAATCCAGCCCTTAGAGCCGATAAAAGGATTCTTCACAAGCTCCTTTGAATAGTTCTGGAACTCAGCAGCATGAGCATCCTTCTCCTGTTCAGTGTACTTAACTGGGCATTCTCTGTTCAATTGGAGGTGTTCCCATTCAGAAGCCAATGCAATCAAGTCTTCGTCCAAATCAATGTATTCTGGGCTTGTTCCAGTGACATCAGAAACAGCCTTGGTTTGAGCAGTGTGGATAGGCTTTTGGCGACGCTTGATGACTGGTGCAAAAGCATTGATGAGAGCAGAAGAAACAGTGTTTTCTTTACCTTCTTCTTTGCCTTCTTCCTTGGCTTGGTTCTCAGCAGCCAATGCCTGGAGACGTTGCATCAACATGTACTCAAAACTAAACTGGTTCTGGGTAAGGGCCATGAAATGCTGTACAGCAAACTTATCTTGTTGAGCCAACTTCTCGTAGTCAGGGACCTCTTCGACGTTGAAAATCTTGAGACCGTCGTGACGAGCAAAGAATGGAGTACCGTGCAACAAGAATGGCTTAATAGAAGTAGATTCCCAGTCAATGAGAACAGGTGATGGTAGCTTCTTGTCAGAAGGAGTGGATGGGTCATACATACGAGGAACATCTTCAGCAGACTGAACTTCAGGAGGACATAAAAAGCTGAGAGGGTTCAAGTCGGGGTGAGCCAAACGAGCGCTGAACAATTCAGGGTCGAGCTCCTGTTCCAAAAAAAGTGAAGGAGCGACCTCAGCGTAGTGCTTAGCAGCAGCAAGCTGTTTCTCCAAATGGGTCTTGACTTCTGTGTCTTTGTAAGACTGTAAAGCAAGCTCCAAACCGTCAACCAAAACGTTACCAGTAGCAGCAATGTATTCGGCGGCAGTGTTGAAAGGTCCACGCAAAGGCGAAGATGCTGGCAAGTCATTCTTCCAAAATTGAGACTCGGTAGTTTGACCGATCTTGTACTTGTCAAGAGTAGCCTGGCTCAATCCGAGCTTTTTAATAATAGACTGGTCAACAGGAGCGTCATTCTGGAGCTCAGAAGAAACATCTTCAGTAAAGTACAAAGAACCGTATTTGTTAAAGGGAATACGAGACACCAAGTCAGTATATGCGTTCACAACAGGAGCCAAAATACGCTGCTTGGCAGCAAGGTCATGAGAAGCAGGGTCCCACCACTTCATAAGAGCTGAACCAGGAACAAACTCCATTAACATGTACTGAGTTTCCAAACTGGTTTTCTTGGGGTTTGAAGCCCAACTGATCACTTTTGGAATACGGAAAGAAGATGTGGCACCAGTGTCGATCAATGCGTCTTGCACAAAGCTCATGGTCGCAACTTCAGATTCAAGACGTTGAGCTCTGAAAGCATATGAACCCAAACCAGGGTATGGAATTCTGAGAACAAGCTGGACAGAGCCGTCAGCATCAATATGAGAGTTGGGCAAAGTCTTGCAAGCAGGGTCGACGTTCTTGATGTCCAATTTGTAGACCTTGTGATGCTTTCCTTCGGAGTAAGCAGCAATAGACTTGATCTCAATAGGTGAGTTTTTGTCTTTGGGACTAAGTTCCTTGTTCAAAATCTCAACAAGGCCCATACTGTTGAATGGAGTTTCGCGCTTAGCCTTCTCACCAGCATCGTTGGTCAACCAAGTGCCCCAGGTGTACTTGAAAAAGTTGCGCAAGGTTGGATCACCTGTGACAGTACGCGAATTGAGTGCAGCCAAAGGAATTTGGATCTCAGGACCAGCATTTGCGCCATCGCAAGCGATTGCCGAGCAGGAAAAAGATTTAGAAGAAAGCGACAGCGCAGACTTGATAGAGGTCAAGCGAGAAGCACGGAGAGATCGACCCAAAAGCATAGACGACATTGTTGGAGGTATTAATGAAGAGAAAGGTAAAATGGATTAGGCTTTCGTTACTGGATAAAAACGTCAAAGTTTTTGAATGGAGATTTTTAAAAAAAGTGTAATGTGATATCCGCGTGATATGTATGACATGATTGACTAGTTTAACAATTGACGAAGTATGAACTGATTCTTTTAATCAATTAGATTGAATCTATTTAAAAAAGGATTTGACTAAAAAAAAAAAAAAGTTAAGTTTTTTTTCATCATATCTGATCCCTTTCAATTGCATTTGAACTTTCGGGTTTAGTTTGCACGTTTTTCAACTGTTGGTACTTCCGATTAAGAAACTCATAAGGGGATTGACCGTTTATTTTGTTTGGATCCATTCTTTAACATTTCCTATTCTCAAAAAACAACAAAGACTTGTGTTGATTTTTCAACTTCTTGATTCCCTTTTTCATGTTTCTCAAATGCTCATTTCTTTGAATTATTGAGATTCTGTATCAATAATATCTTATTTGTTTTTTTCAAATGCATTTAAACGCTTCTTTACCCCTAAAATGCAACTCTGAAGAATCAGCACATCTTGATCATGATCTACTCAACAGCGATACCAACTCTCTGCGACATAATTATGACCAAGTTAATATAAACTTATACTGTAAACCTACAAATTCAGTTCAGCTAGAAGACACGTTGAAAAACCAAATTAGCACACTTAATGGCAAATTTGTAGGTGCAAGTCTGAGTTCAGAAACACAAAAGCAAACCAGCTTAGACACATCTAGTTCGAAATCCAGTGCTGAAATAGAAATTCCCAACAATAAAACAGTACCAAACTCGACACAAGGTCTCTCACATAAAGCATCGATTGACTCATTATACAGTTTAGATAGTCATCGACCTATTCAAAAGCCATCGGATACCCTGATTCTTTATGATTTCCCGACCGCAGTTTTGTACAAATACCCCCTTCATGCATCACTAGTACCCAAAGACTACGACCAATGTCCCAGAGTGTCAGATCTACTGATTCAACAATCCTCAATGTTTGTGGTCGCCCGAGGCAGGTTTCAAATTTACAAAATTCGAGGTCTTGATTCAGATAACGAAACTAGCCTTGTTACGTCTGTCACCTCAACACCAGCATCTGCCAATACACAAACGACTAACAATACAGTTTCAAAAGATTCTGAAGGAAAAAGTTCTACTGATTATTCTAAAACTTTATCATACTTACGGTGCGGACATATGGTCCATCCGATTCTTCCTAAAATGCGAATATGGAAAATATCCAAAAACATGTACATTCTCCCTCAACCTAGTCCAAAAAACTTTTGGAGGCTAGAAATTGAGTTTCAAAACGACGATAAAGCCGATATTGCATTTTCAGAATATTTAGATGAGCTAGATAATATATTAAAAGAGACATGCTACTATCAATCCATATATGTCCCTTTGCCAATCGATTTAGGCTCATCTTTATCTGAATCTGCAGAAACTAATAACCCAAAATACCAATCTACACAGACTACCCAATCTCAGTCTACCACAACCCCATTACCCCAAAAAAATCTCAGAATAGAGAGACTGACCAAACATTTTGAAAATGAACGCGAAAAAAACGAGCCGAAAGGTCCAATGTTTCGAAAACGCGCATCTGTAGAGTTTAAAAATGTTGTGGCCCAAAGCTCGCCTTTGAAACCAGCGGCTCAACAAAATAAAAACAATTTCGTGTCTGGAAGATCACTCGACATACTGTCAAATAACAGCGATAGGCATATTATTGAGGGAAATTCATCTAGCCTTGAAAATAATACTGATACCAATATCAAGGGTTTTGAAGCTAATGATAATCAAGCTGAACCTTGTCCAAAGAAAAATGATGAATTAAGAAGTATTAGCTTTGAAAAGACTGATATCAATGACGTAAATGAGAAAGCGACAAAACAACATTATGGAAATGAAGTTTCAAAACAAGATTTAAACACAAAAAACAAAGATAAAAATATAGCCAGCTTTGAAAATACCAATCATCAAAGTCCTGTTTCTTGTGTAGAGAAAATTGGTTTATCAAACACTGAAGCTGTCTTGGGGTTCAGCGCTGAAAACGTACACGATTTGGAGCTTAGTGTTGACGATCCGTTCGGGTTTCCATTAAGTCAATCTGGAAACAGTACAAAAAGCTTACCTACATCTATCAATAATAATCAATTGATTTCTCCAACGCTTTTTTCAGAAACCTCAGTGTCACAATCACCCAGAGACTCTAACTTTTATTTACAACAAGAATACCCATCCCCTACTGTTTCTGAATTGTTTGGCGAAATGTCTTCAAACAACCAGCATGAGCACACCAACCCTCAGGATATTGATTGTCAAAGATCGTTTTCTGGAAGCCAATGTTGGTCTGGATATAGCAGTCCTGTATCGAAGAATTCAGCCATTTCGTCGTCTTCAACACTTGACCATATACTTGACGCGTTTGAAAATACAGAAACTAGATTTGGAAGCCATTTTCAAACCACCCAATCTCATAATATCAATTCTAACACTAATCATGTGAGAAACAGCCCAAGTTATGATGTCTTGGAATCAGAAGAAAATGCAGATGCTAACAATACGCCAGGTTCAACTGTCTTGGGTAAGCTGGGACAGTTACGAAGTTTGGGTTTCAGCGGATTTACTAGTCTTTCCAATATTGGTTCTCTCAATCTTGGATCCATTGGAAGTAGTTTCCGTGGGTTTGGAAATATAGGAGCATCATCATCTACCTCGTATTTGTCTTCTGGAGTATTTGGCGAGGAGTCAATCACAGTTTTCAACGAGTCCGCTGCATCGTTTGATGGGCAACTTACTGAAAATGGAAAAGGGAAAGGGCTCATTAGACACAATACAATGGATACAGGGGACTATGGAGAATCAGTTTCGTCAACAGAGACTCTTACATTTGAACCATTTGGCAAAGCCAACGCAGATCAACAAATTCAACAAGATAGGCAATCATTATGCTCTGAAAGCTCTTTTGATCTCGGATCACGGATACCAGGACTATTTAACTCGAAAACACATGATAACATGCTAAAACACAAACTTTCACTTGTATCATTATCAACTACTGGCCTAATATCCAACTCTTCGTTTGTACATTCGGGGTGGGCACTTCCTACAAACGAAGCAGGTTTTACTGAAAACTCAAACAATTACGAAGTTAGTTCTAGATTGAAACACAGCCAAAGCCATAGTTTTTTGAACCAAAGAACTTCAGCAAACCAAAACCCGTTTTCCAATCGAATTGGTTTCATTGGTCCTATTACGAAAACATCATCAAGAAAAATTCTTCCATTACCAGTGTCAGCATACCAAACTTCATTTCCAAATTCCCTAGACTCTCATTTGGCAATAGCAACCAGACCACGAAGAAACAGTGTGGGAGCCACAGAGTCTACTTGTTTCAATTCCTCTAAAACAGTTCGCCGTTCAAGCTCCCAAGCCAGTCTTTCTCGATCATTTTTCGCTTCCAATTTGAATGACCATTTTCTAAATACCCAAAACCCTCGTTCTGATTCAGGAGGAATTGACGCTTTGCCAAACTCTAAGCAACACACAATGCACAACAAAGAGAAATATTCGCAGGTTGACTTTTTAGATCCGCATTCGCTATCTAGCGCTCTGCCAAAGCCTGCAGCTTCAGTCACTAGCGGCCTATCGTCTGCTGAAAAGCATGCACAGTTGTTTGATTATACTAAGATGGATATCAAAGATGTGCAAAGAAAAGGTGCAGGAATTTCTAAAATTTACAAGAAGTAAGCGAAACCTCTTTTTTTTCTTACTCTTTCAAATTGGTTATCTTGGTATTTTGTTTAAAACGTAAAAGAACCAACAAGTATTTATTTTTCTGTAACTATATAATTGTAATACACATCCTTAATGGCATACTAAATGTTTCTTTGAGATGTTCCGAAACTGGAGAGTAAATACTTTATGAAAGCCTTCCAAAACGAGTGAGAATAAAACATTTTTTTTGTGAATTATCTAAGCGATACCCATTCTTTTCTTGTATATCAACTCTTATATTTATTTTAACAAGTTTTGTTCTACGTAATGTTTCATATATTCTTGACAAATATATTGATAAAGCTGTTAAATTCCACACCTTTGTATATCACATTGGGTCTTATTGACTCGTTTCCGAACCGTTTTTATACAATTGTCGCCCTAGCCCTTGAGCCCGAATCTTAACAGGCAAAGATGATTTCATTTTTGAAATTTTTCTAGTGTGCTGTTACAAGACTCTGGATAAAGATCAGCCCAATTATAGTCTTTCTTCTTCCTATTACATTTGTATAGAAAATAGCACCTCATAAAAACAATATCTATAACGTTCCA